>CM035406.1:123681189-123685286 GCA_020310875.1 Ceratopteris richardii
GCCATGGATTTTAGATAGTGGAGCTTCTCGCCATATGACCAGTAAAAAGGATTGGTATAGTTCCCTAGTGCCTCTGCGGGAATCCATCAATGTAGTGGTGGGAAATGACTCCAAGTGTCCAGCCGAAGGAACTGGAACCATCTCTTTTATCACTTCTCCAGGTGTTGAGAAAAAGTTATCCGATGTTCTCTACGTACCTACACTCAAAAGAAATTTGTTGTCAGTTTCTGCAATAACAGATCGTGGACTTGAAGTTCACTTCAATAAGAGTGGTGCAGAAATCATGGATTCATCAGGTAATGTTGTAGGTAAAGGGATACGACGGGATAACTTGTATGAGTTAAGTGCTTTAACTGCTACAGAAGATAAAGATGTAAGCAGGTTATGGCACCAAAGATTTGGGCATCTCGGATTTGCAGTTTTGAAGGAGATGCAAGGAACAGGGATGGTTGCTCATTTGCCTGCATTTTCAGATTTGCAGGAACCTTGTGAAGCTTGTATGATGGGCAAGCAACAACGAAAGGCATTTCCAAGAGAGACCAGCAATCGATCTCAAGCTCCTCTAGAGTTGGTACATGCTGATCTCTGCGGTAAAATGTCTACACCTGCTTTAGGAGGATCTTTCTACTTTTTGCTGTTAGTCGACGATTATAGTAGAAAGATGTGGGTTTATTTCATTCGAGAGAAGGCTGATGCTTTTGAAAAATTTAAAACGTGGCATAAGTATGTAGAAAATGAATCAGGAAGGAAACTGAAGAAATTTAGAACAGATAGAGGAGGTGAATTCTTGTCAACAGAATTCAACAATTACTGTAAGGATCATGGTGTGAAAAGGCAACTTACCACAGCTCATACACCTCAACAAAATGGCGTTGTTGAGCGCAGGAACAGGACAGTAGTTGAAATGGCTCGTTGTATGTTGAAGGCTCAAGACATGCCTGATTCATTCTGGGCAGAAGCAGTCAATACAGCAGTGTACATCCTCAATCGAAGCTACACAAAAGCACTGAAGGGGATGACTCCTCAAGAAGCATATTCTGGTAAAAAGCCTTCAGTTTTGCATTTCAGAATTTTTGGTTGTTTCTGTTATGCACATATTCCTGATTCAACAAGATCAAAGTTGGATTCAAAAAGCAAAAAGTGTGTCTTCCTAGGATATAGTGAAGAGTCTAAAGCATACAGGTTATGGGATCCTGAGGCAAGGAAGATTTTTGTCAGCCGAGATGTGGTGTTTGATGAACGACCACACTTAGTAGAAGATAAAGGTAAATCTACTATCTCATCAAATGGAGAAATATCTCACCTTGTGCCTATCAAAAGACAGGTTAAAGTTGAGGAGGAGGAAACATCTGATGGAGAAATTTCCTCAATAAAAAGCCAACCAGTTGTAGCTGCACAGCGTAAGCCACTACCAAAGTGGGCACAACAGCTCTTTGATGATCACAATCCACATGTAGATGTACCAGAATCATCATCGGATGGATTACGAAGATCAAAGAGAATAGAGGAGCAAAGAAGAGCCTCAGAACACATTGTTAACATGGCTCTAATGGCAGATATCATGGGTTCGATAAAGGAACCTACCACCATTGAAGAAGCCATTGATGATCCAGATTGGAGAGCGGCAATGCAGTCTGAGTATGATAGTATACTCAAAAATGATACATGGGATCTAGTCGACTTGCCGCCAAAGAAGAAGGTAATAGGTACTAAATGGATTTGGAAAGCTAAGTATAAAGCTGATGGAACATTAGAAAAGTATAAGGCACGATTAGTTGCACAGGGTTTTTCACAGATTGAAGGATTTGATGTTCAAGAAACTTTTGCACCAACAGCACGCATGACAACTATTCGGACGGTACTTGCAGTAGCTGCACAAAAGTCTTGGCCTATTTTCCAGATGGATGTCAAATCTGCATTTTTGAATGGTCACCTCAAGGAGGAGGTATATGTATCTCAACCACCAGGTTTTGAGGTGCCCAATTCAGAAAATAAAGTTTGCAGGTTGAAGAAAGCTTTGTATGGACTTAAGCAAGCTCCACGGGCTTGGTACCAACGAATAGATCATTTTTTCAAAAATATGGGTTTTGAAAGAAGTACTTCTGATGCTAACTTGTATGTAACGAAAAGGGATAGCAAGCTAGTTGTTGTCATTGTATATGTAGATGATTTGATCATTACAGGAGATCATCAAGAACTCATCAATCAAACTCGAATCAGCTTGGGAACTGAGTTTGAAATGACAGACTTAGGTCTACTCCATTTTTGTCTGGGAATTGAAGTATGGCAAAGGAAGGATGGCATTTTCATCTCACAACAAAAATATTCCAAAGAAATTCTCAAGGCATTTGGAATGATGGACTGCAAACCAACTAGCACACCTATGGAGGTAAATCATAAGCTATCTATGGATGATAACATGCCTGATGTAGATGCTAAGAAGTATAGGAAGCTCGTTGGAAGTCTTATTTTTCTGTGCAACACTAGACCAGACATTTGCTATGCTGTTGGAGTGTTAAGCAGGTTTTCCAACAAACCTAAGGAGAGTCACTGGAATGCTGGAATGCGAATTCTAAGGTACATTGCAGGAACCTTGGATTTTGGTATTTTGTATACCACAGGTGATACACTCCAAGGATATTGTGATTCAGATTGGGTTGGAGATTGTGATTCTAGAAAATCAGTTTCTGGATATTGTTTCTCACTTGGTTCAGGAATATTTTCTTGGGTAAGTAGGAAGCAACCAACTCTCGCACTCTCCTCCACTGAAGCAGAGTACAAAGCAGCTTGTTTTGCTTCTTGTGAGGCAGTCTGGTTAAGGAGAATTCTTGCAGATCTAGGCTTTCCATCAAATATGCCAACTGTACTCAAGTGTGATAATCAAAGTTGTATGGCTATTGCAAAGAACCCAGTATTTCATGCTCGCACCAAGCACATAGAAGTACAGTACCATTACATTCGTGAGCTAATTGAAGATGAAATTTTGGAGCTAGAATATTGCCCAACAGAGGCAAATTGTGCTGACATATTCACTAAAGCACTTGGAAGAGAGCAGCTCAACAAGCATCTTCAACAGATGGGCATAGGACCGAGACCTACTTGACTTATCATCGGTAAACATTGAGGGGGGGTGTTAGTATATGATCAATGTCTACCCCTCATGATTGTATGCACATTTTGTAAGGCCCCCTTTATGAGGAGAAGCCAAGCGTGCATTACCCAATTGATGGGAATCCCAACTTGAATGTTGGATGAAGGTCATATTGGACCATGTAAGATATTATAAGGAAAGGGAGTTATCAGGGTCCCCAATTGTGGGGTCCGGGGCAGCGGTGAGCAGCCCCGGCTGGGGGGTCCAAGGGGGCCAGCGAGCCCCCTGGCTGGGGGGTCCCAGGGGGCCAGCGGGCCCCCTGGTGGGGGTCCGGGGGCAGCGCCCCCGGCGCGACGGTAAAGGGAATATTCCATGGAATATTCCCTGTCGGAGTCAGAAAACATTTATATTTGTTAGGTCGGTTCAACCAGTCTAAGCCGTGTATGGCAATTACGCGGGCGGTGGCCGCCCACGCTCTGCCGCCCATGTATTGCCGTCCATGGCAGGCCACCCATGATCCTATATATACATGACTTCTGCACTACCTAAGACACCGAGTTGAGCCAGCATACCTCTACCTTGTATCTCCCTATCTAGAGTTGTCTAGATCACCATTTAAGCTCTACCTTGAGAGCGCACGGGTGGACAACGCCATCATCTTTGTACTTGCTGCTAGTAGAAAATTGTTGAGATTCTCCTATATCTGTTATCTTCTCTGCTATTGCTCCTGTGTTATATTGCGTAACTATTGTCTTACAATACATATATATATATATATATATATATATATATATATATATATATATATATATATATATATATATATATATATATATATATATATATATATATATATATATATATATATATATATGTATATACATGCATACATACATACATACACACACACATACATACATACATACCTACACACACACACATATACATATATATATATGTATATATATATGTATATATGTATATACATGCATACATGCATGCATAC
>CM035406.1:123707786-123905286 GCA_020310875.1 Ceratopteris richardii
GCTCTTGTAGATCCTTGTTTGATTTGTTGTCAGCCTTTAAATAATCACAGAGCCTGTTAGGGAATATACTTCTCCAAGGAGAGCCCGTCCATAAAGTAGCCACTGGGCAGGGGCAGCTACAACTTTTAAGTTTTTAATAAGGCTCTAGCTATTTATCTGTAGCATCCTCTCCCCACTCTTATTTACTTGGTTCAGCATGGCTTTCTATGTGATTGTTCAGATTTTTATAATATTTTTGGTGCCATGCTAGCCTTAAAATTTTCTCGCAAGGAACATCTCAATATGATCCTAATGCAGATAGATTTCATCAAGGTGTCTGACATAGTGTACTCGAAGTTTCTATGTATTATGCATCAATTAGGTTTTGATTATAAACTAGCAGGTATATTTCCATTTCTTTGATAGGAAGCTTCTACGTCAGTTTTAGTGCATGGGTTTCTCTTTGATCGGATTGAGGTCCATATGGGGTATGAAAAGGTTGTTCCCTAAGTTTGTTTCTTTTTACCATCACCATGCATTATCTTTATGGCCTTTCTGACACTCATATTTGAGGAGTGCCTCATAGCTTGGATGTGGATATTCATATTATTGTTGGGGCTGGTTTTGCTGATGCCACTGTTTTTAGTAAGACCTCTTGGGGATCTCTTATATTGTAGATCTCTTATCTCCATGCCTCTAGTTTACATACGAAATCAACTATTCTTGATGTGAGTGCAAAGCATATGTATTTGTAAAGCTAATATTTTTGAACAACTTGGTTATCCTCTTGGTATTTATGTTTCATCGTTGTAGAAAACTCTTTGGGTTTCAGGGAAGATGTTGCTTGAGGTGACTTTATAGAGATTATATGAATGGCCTCTTCACTTAAGGCTTTGTGTCGTTTAGAGTATATTGAAGTTATATATCATGTATTGCATGCCCTTGGTTGACCTGAAGACCATGTCTTTGCACCCCTTTGTCTTGCCTTTCAAAACTTTCTTGTGGCAGAAGTCTTCTCACACTCTTTGTTTGGCTGTGCATGTGACTTGTTAATTTAAAGCAATAAGATAGTGGGTTGGGTGTTCTTGATCTTCTTGTATACATGCACATGGATTGATAAATTATTTTGCTCTTCGCATTGTGGGATATGACAAGGTTGTCTCTTAAAGTCCACTTCTTTTGTTGTAGTTACACATCCTTTGAAT
Source organism: Ceratopteris richardii (assembly GCA_020310875.1). Taxonomy (NCBI): domain Eukaryota; kingdom Viridiplantae; phylum Streptophyta; class Polypodiopsida; order Polypodiales; family Pteridaceae; genus Ceratopteris; species Ceratopteris richardii. The sequence goes on from CM035406.1 coordinate 123,708,971, forward strand.
CACCTTTTTAACTGTTACTTAGGGAAGGAGAAGCTCATAACCTGAATTTGGATGGTCATATTATTGTCAATGTTGGTTTTCATGATGATGCAATGTTTTTTTGTTGAGGCCTCCCAGAGAACTGATGATGTTTGCACTCATATCCTACATGTCTTCTCTCATGCCTCTGGTTTACATATAAATATTACTAATTGATGCCAGTCCAAAGGTATGCCTATTTGCAAAGGTACTATTATCTTGGTATTTTTGTGTTGTCATTGTAGCAAAATCTTCGGGTTTTAGAGAAGGTGTTGCTTGATGGAGTGAATGGCTTCTTCGATTTAGGCTTGATATCATTTAGAGTATACTAATGGTATATTACATGTATTAGTTACCCTTGGTTGACTGAACAACCATCTCTGCATCCTTTTGTCTTGTCCCTCAGAGCTTTCTTGTGGAAGAGTCTCCCTCATTTCCATTTGGTTGGCTTTGGATGGGACTTGGTGATTCCAATCCATAAGATGATGGGCTGGGAGTTCTTGATCTTCTTGTACACATTTACATGGATTGATAAGTTCTTTCACTCTCTAGAGCCATGGGTTGTGCTTATGCTGCATAAGTCATTGAAGTTGGGATTCTGTACTTCAAGGATGTTGGCATGTGGATACTTGGTGTGAGCTTTCCTCTTGTGATTCTTTGAAAGTAGATTTGTAAATTGTCATTGTTGTATATGGATTGATAAGTTCTTTCACTCTTCATAGTCATCGGTTCCGCTTATGGATAAGTTCATTGACATTGGGATTGAGTACTCCAAAGGATGCTGGGACATGGATACTAGGACAATGAAAGAGGGCAGATACCTGTAATTATGAATGGGGCAAAGGATGAACAAAGTTTACATCTACCTTCATGAAGATGCCAACATCTGAATATATCGTTATGGTTGATTCCCACTCAAAACAAAAGAAACATGAAGAGCATTCTACACATTCATGCATCCTCTAATTGCATAAACTACATAGTTTTCCATTTAAGGAAATGCCTGCCCATTGTTATAAGCATGGTAGATTCATTGCATGCCTAAAGAATTCTTTACTTGTGTGGTTAAAGGCCATGGAGCTTTCAACATTACCTTGCATCTTGGCATTGATTGGATCTTTGAATTTTACATATTGTTTGATATATTTTACTTCCATTTCTTATAGGCTTTGGTTGCTCATTACCCTCTACCTTTGAAGCAAAGGTATTCTATAGACTACCTTGTTTCTCATGTACAACTCAATCCTCCTTTCATTACTATAGAAATTTGAAAGGGAGCTTGGTGATAAGAAAATATTTTATGCCTTCTTAAAATCTATGGTTATTTTGTTATTAGTGACATATGCTTTGAAGTTTAGAAGCCTTTCTCAAGAAGGTAGTTTGTGTTTCGATTCCTAAAGTAGACAATTTGTGCACTTTGTTGGCATGTACCCTGAAACTTTTGTTGGTATATATTACTGTGTTCCTTGAGTAGCTTTGATGTGAACCTTTTCCATATACATGGACACTTTTTACTCTAGTGCTTGCTAGAGGTTTTTTCCCATGTTATCACATATATGATACACTTGTATGTGGTGGTACTTTTGTACTTAAGGATATTATTCAGCTTTTATTTCAATTATGTTCATCATCAATAGAGAGAGCTATTCTAGCCATTTGTCTTTTTTGTGTTTCTTGCTGTGTTTGTGCTTCTTGTGTGCCTCTCACATTTCTACACATACCTAACAATGGTACCAAAGAAGGTTCAACTGCTTCTCAAGTTTTGGTTTTTACTGTCGCAGTGCGCGTGCACTTTAAACGGTGCAAATCGACTTTGGAGCATATAATATTGATTTTCAGCCAGCAAGAAGCATTTCCACCGCTTGCTTTAAGGTTTTACCCCCATTTCGAAGACACTCATGGAGTTAGAGTTGCCATTGGAGTGATGGATTGTGAGTTGAAATTTTAGGAGTCATTTCAACTTTCATTGAAGTAAAGATTTTATCACATTCTTGTTCTTTAGTGAAATGGAGGGCAACAATGACTTGTTTGGCATGCTTGAAGCTAAAGATAATTTTGATGGGACCAACTATCCAATGTGGTCTTACATTTCACACATTTGGCCATGTTCTATGTCAAGTCAAGCATGGAACACTCTTTGTATGTCATGCGTAATGAAACACATGTTGCATACTTGAGGAAACAACTTGAGAAAGGAACTTGAGGGTGTATGTATGACTAAAAATGAGTTTTTGGGTGTATATGGCACGCATCAAGGACTTGAAAGAGCAATTGGAAAACACACAATGAAAAGAAGAAGGAATTTGTGTGTCTATTGTTGAAAATTCTTTAAATGCAAAGAATGATGAAATCAATATGGCTCAAGGTTTTTGGGCATGTGTTCTTACATGTCATTATGATGCATCATTGCATTCTAACTGTATGGTTGTGAGTGAGGCTGATTCAGATTGGTTCTTCGATGGTGATGCTTCAAAGCACATAACTTCACGCAAAAGGTTTTTTGCATCTTTGAAAAATGCACTCGAAGGAGGACATGTGGTGTGTGCAAACAATGCCTCTTGTCTTATCATTGGAGTAGGAGAAATTGAGCTTACGGTTGAAAATGGAGATGTGATTCTCTTGAAAAATGCATTGTATGTATACGGTATAAAGAGGAACTTGATGTCAGTTCTATTGATTGTCAAAGTTGGACTTCATGTACACTTTGTTGATGATAAGTGTATGGTTCATGATCATCAATGGTGATATTATCGTGATGACTTGTACATATTGTTTGTATCGTTCGGATACATACAAGAGAACTTCCTCAAATGCCTTGGTTTCTCATACATCCTCCATGGTTGAAATGGAGCTTTGACATCTTCGTTTTGGTCACTTGAATTTCAATAGTTTGCTTTACTTGCAAAAGAAGGACATGGTTATTGGTTTGCCAAAACTTGAGTCCATTGAAAGCATGCATGTGAAGATTGCATTCTTGAAAAAATGCATTGTGCTTCTTTTTTAAAAGATAGTCATACACACACTACAAGAAAATTGAAGCTTGTTCCTAGTAATGTATGTGGTCCCATCAAGAACATGTATATTTTGTTACCTTCATCAATGATGTTACTTGCCATACATGGGTTTATCCTATGAAAGCAAAGAATGATGGATCTTCTTGCTTTTAAGTATTTTTTAGTTATGGTTGGAAAATTTTCTAGAAACAAGCTTTTGATTCTACGCACATATTGTGGTAGTGAATACATGTCACATGAGTTTAATGTTTTTCTTCGTGAAAGAGGAATATCATACCAATGTACGATGCCATATACACCTCAACACAATGGTATTGTAGAGTGTAAAAATAGAACACTCCTTGAAATGGCACGATGTATGGTTAACGGAAAGCATCTTCCTGACTAGTTTTGGAAGACAAGTTTTGGATGGAAGCGATCATGTGTGCAAACTATGTGTTGAATCACTACACTACAAAAGCATTGAGAATAATCACTCTTTACAAACCTTTGGTAGACATAAACCAATGGTTAGTCATATTCGTGTGTTTGGTTTTTTGGCATATGCTCGTGTGCCATCAAAACAATGTCACAAGTTTGATGACAAGGCAAAGAAATGTATATTTGATGGTTATAGTGTTGAAAGTGAGGGATGTCATTTATACCATCCATTGATGTACATAATTATTGTGAGTCGAGATGTGGTATTTGCTGAAAATTCAAATTTTCCTTTACTTGAATGCAAAAAACGGTCAATGTTTAGTTGGCAAGATGTGTTTGATACACTCATGCCTTTGTTCCAAAGTGGTGCGCTTGACTATGGCCATGTAGACCACCAAGTGATGTTCAAAAGGTTGAAAATTCTAGCAAAATAGAGTTGAAAATGCAGAGAATTTTTAGCCAAACATGCTAGAATTTGAGGTCTACGAAAGCGTGCAAACAACACAAGGAAGAAGGAGCTTGGAGCACAACACACAATACTGAATGTATTACCAAGAGAATGTACAAAGATAAGTAGCCCATTAGGGTAATAAGCATATATATAAAGGGAGGGGGGGACCTCCTAAAGAGGGGAAAAAGTGTCCCAACGGTCTTAGTGTGTTCACACACATCATTACCTAAATATATCAACAAATCCCCCTTGGGAGTGATGCAGTGAACAAGGAGCTAGCGCTCATGTATAAGGAAGTGCTAAGCTACAAAATCTATCCACAAAAGAAAGTAAGCCCAAAGCTTTACAGAAAGCTTCAAACTTCTCCCTAGGCAGAGCTTTTGTGAAAAGGTCTGCAATGTTCTCTTGTGTGGGCACATACGACAAATTGATCTCTGCAACAGAGAACCTCTCCCTGACATAATGATAGTGCACCTCAATGTGCTTAGTGCGACCTGCTTTGATACCAATTGTTGGAGTTTGAGGTCTGCAAAAGCACGCAAATAGCACAAGGAAAAAGAAGAAGCTTGGATCACAACACACAATACTCAATGTATTACCAAGAGAATGTACAAAGATAACTAGCCCATTAGGGTAATAGGCATATATACAAGCCGGGGGGAAAAAACCTCCTAAAGAGGGAAAAAAGTGCCTTGTGGTCCTAGTGTGTTCACACACATCAGTACCTAAATATATCAACAAAACATGGTTGGAATTTTCCAACAAAACATGGCTGAAATTTTCCAACCAAATATGGTTGTAATTGCTAGAAGTTTCTAGCGACATATGGTTGAATATTTTTGTTTCATATGGCTGAAAATGAGCATGAAATTCAGCTCATGCATGTTATACATGTTGCCGATGTATTACATATTGAACGCATGTCTATCAAGAATGCACAAAATATGCCAAAGTGGCTAAAAACAAACTTTGTAGGACAAAAAATTAAGTGCATCTTTACTTGGTAGAACAAGATCAAGCTCTCGCCATGCATAAAGTAATTTTATGGATTATTATCTTATTACAATAGCATGTTAATGAAGAGCCATTTACTTTTGAAGATGCATGTGATGATCCATGTTGGATGAGTGGTATGCAATAAAAAATGGATTCCATACATAGGAATGGTACTTGGGAGTTATGTGAATTGCCAAAAGGAAAAATGCCATTGGTACAAAGTGGGTTTACAAGATTAAGAGAAAGTAAGATGGTAGCATTGATCACTATGAAGTTAGATTGGTTGCGAAAGGATATGCGCAACAATATCGCATTGACTATGAAGAAAATTTTGCACCTACTTCAAGCATAAGGACCATTCGTATCGTGGTTGCATTGGCTACCCAACGAGGTTGGAAAGTACATCAGTTAGACATGAAAACAACTTTCTTGAATGGTGATTTACAAGAAGAGGTTTATGTAAAGAAACCTCTTGGATTTGTCATAAAAGAGCAAGAGCGTATGGTTTGTCGCTTGCATAAAGACTTCTATGGTCTCAAGCAAGCTCAACGTGCATGGTATGAAAAAATCCATAAGCACTTGATTGCACTTGGCTTCACATGTAGTCCCATTCAAATCACATTGAATGTACACAAAGATGGGGTTGACCTTACATTGGGTTGATCTTTTAGTGCTTGTTATTTATGTTGATGATATACTCTTGACTGTGTCATGATGCAAAACTTAATATCTTTATGGCTAATTTGCAACATACTTTGATGTCACTTACCTTGGTCTTTTGAGATACTATCTTTGCATCTAACTTGTGTTCGTTGAGAGGGAAATTGTTATGCATCAAGCAAAGTATGTTGAAAAACTACTTCAACGTTTTGACTTTGAGGATTACAATACAGTTCCACGCTAGTGGAGGCAAGATTTAGGTTCTCAGTTTGAGGATTCTAGAGATGCATTTGATACTTCTCTTTATCAGCAATGTGTATGCAACATAAGGTCTGATATATGATATGCAGTTTCGAGTTGAGTTGATTCATGCATAGCCCTAGCACTAAGCATAGGCAAGCGGTGAAACATGTGTTTAGATATCTTAAAGGCCCTTTTATTCGAGATATATTCAACCATGCTTGAGTTCAAGCCTCTTTTATGCCAAAGGTATTTAGCCATGCTTGCATGCTTTTATACATCGTGATTGGGATTGATGTTATGATACTTGCATATCCACTAGTGGTAATTGCTTTTTTTGTGAAGACTCATGCATGTCTTGGTTGAGTAAGAAGCAACCTACACTAGTGACACCAAGCTTTGAAGCTGAGTACAGGGTAGTTTTCACAGCTATAGTGGAGCGTATATGGTTTAGATGCCTATTGATGGGTCTTCGCATGGAGATTGATGCTTTATGCATATTCTCACTGTTGGTCAGAGTGCATTGGTTGTTGCACAAAATACAGTGTTTTATGCATGCATCAAACATATTGAGGTGCATTATCACTATGTGAGAGAGCACCTTCATGCAAAAGATATTGATTTGGTATATGTGCCTACAAAAGATAATGTGGAAGACATATTCACTAAAGCTCTTCCATGGGAAAAGTTTGAAGATTTTCACAAAGCTTTAGGCTTATTGCCTAGTGGGGGCTCATTTGTCACTCCTTGTATGCGTTCGCAAGTTGATTTTGCAAAGTCCTCTCTTAGGAATCCATATATTGTTCGATGCTCCATATAGGGTTCGAGGAGAAATCAGTTGCAATAATCTTCTTCCTTTGTTAACCATCACCACAACCTTCCAAGTGCCTGTTCTTCTCACTATACCCATTGAGGTGTAGAGATGGATTAGACAAGGTTGTTTTCTATACCATCTTCTCCTTGCTATTGGTATTCACCTTCTTTATTGCTCATTGGATGTTCATGTTTGTTCTGGCACACTTCATAGTCTTTGACTAGATGATTATGTTATCTTTGGTACAAGGCCTCCATATGATGCGCTACTTTTCTTGATAGCTTCACCCTCATCCCTTGCTCATTGAGTGCATCTCTTGAATCTTTTTGTGCATGATTTTGGACTTCCAATAAATTTTGCTAAATCTAAGATCTAAGTGTTGTACTCTTATCTTGAAGTTTCAGGTATATCTTTGAACCTCAAGCTTAGATTATGAGAGCTTTCATTACTATGGATATTGTTTATTTCAAGGATACATGATAATTAGACTTTTTTTCTCAATTTTCTCTTATGCCCTATTATAAAATGACTTGTGACTTAATCTAACCTAGAAGACAAGTCAAGGAAAGTTCTCTTAGGGTTTAAGCAACCTAAGAGCTTAGTCTCGTGGTCTTGTGTAAAGGATGTGAACGAATATGGCTTGGTTCAATCCCTTGAGGAGCATGTTAGTGTATTCTGCCAAGAGCTTCTAGAATCTTCTAGAAGCATCCAAGTTTGAGTTAATGAAAGAGAGCAAGGGTAAAGGTGGGCTCTTCCTCTCACAAGAAAAAGTTTGTAAATGTTGCACAATCAAAGAAGGAAGACAAAAATGAGAAGGTTATAACGGGAAGTCCTTGTCACAAGAGAGGCTAGAATGGCTGTTGGAGAAACAAATCTTTTAACTGAGTTTGCTAACCTTTTACGAAATGCAATATGGGCATTTATGACAAAATGTATTTGTGATCCATCATCTCATGATCATTGTATGTCTATTGTGGACTCAAATGTTTTGTACTTTGACATTGGTGGGACCAAACATGTCACCTTTTAGTGTTTGCCTTCCATTTCACTTGAAACTAGCCCTAATGGGAGACTATCACATGCATAAATAACTATTCTTATCCTATCATGGGAGTTGGAAAAAATGTCTTTAGTGCTACTAATGATAGTACATTCTCATTATCAAATGTTATGTATATGCCAAGGATCAATAAGAATCTGTTTTGTGTTAGCACTAGCCAAGATTGGCTTGGTCATCAAGTTTGTCGACCACAACTATACAATTAATGATGTCTCTCATGTTGACAAAATCATTGCATCTTGCATGACATGTCATGGGTTGTATTATCTCACAAATTGTGGCAACCCTATGGATGATTAAACATGTGCAAGTTCAAGATTTGTAGGCAATATGATATGAAAAGTTTGGCATGCATGTTTTCACCATCTAAAATTTGCTAGTTTGCTACGCTTGCAAAAATATGAAATAGTATTCTCTTTGCCTAAAATTGAGGCATTCTTTAAGCATGTATGTGAGGTTGCATTTTGGGTAAGATGCAGTGTTCTTCTTTCTTCCTTTCCGAAAGATGGTATAGTGTGAGTTGAGTGCAAACTACATTTATAGATGACTTTTCCAAACGTGCATATATCTATTCACTTGAGTAAAAGTTCATGTTTCATATGATTTAAAAAGTTCTTGTTATAGTGTCGGAGAGATGTTCTCTCCATGCTTGGTGAAAGAAAAATGAAAAAATTGTTGCTATAGAGTTTGTAATTCTATCATTTGTATGATGATTCAGATATATATCACTTGTGCTATCCTAGGAATGTCTCTATCCTTCCAAGTAGTACTTCGTTGAAAAGAGTTGAGGAAGAACCTTTATGGAAAGTATACCTGCAAACAAACTTAATTATACACAAATATATGAGTGATGTGAGAACTAAGGTCAAAATAAGTGTTGTGCTATTTGTATGTGCTAATGTGTGTGATCATGTGCACTTATATGAATGTGCTGAGCTTAGATGTGTGTGTGAACAATTCATAAGTGAACATTGCTCCTATGACCTTGGTAATAAACTATGTGTAAGTGAGCTAATAAGAGCTTATAATGAATGTGAGTGCATATATTAATTCGTGCGTGTATATGTTTATGTGCATGCACCTACCTATGTGTGTTCTTATGTAATTGTCCATATGAATCTATATGTGCAAACTATAACTTAAGATGTAAAATAATAATACATTAAAATAATATAAAATAAAAATAAAAGAAAACAAAAGAAATGCGAAGGAAAACACAACAAAAATTAAAGTAAAAGGAAAACGTAAAACAAAAATAAAAGAAAACAAACATCAAAGAAAAGAATGAACGAACAAGAAAAACAAAAATGAAGAAAGAATACCTACATATGTGTTTTTTTGTAAAAGTTTGTGTGTGCACGCTATATGCTAACTATGTTACATGTGTGATTGCATGTGTTTAGGTGAGAAGTAACTCTATGAATGTATGCATGAACTTGTGTGCCTGTGCATGCTTATGCATATATGTGTGTCGTGTGTATTGGTTATTTTTTAGGGAATATAGAGTTAGATTGGTTTGGTAATTGTATTAGAAGCATGCATATATGTGTGTCGTGTGTATTGGTTATTTTTTAGGGAATATAGAGTTAGATTGGTTTGGTAATTGTATTAGCTTCTGGTCTAGTTGTGCGTCAAATGGGATTAAATATAATTCTTTAGATTCTTCAAATTGGGGCCATATAAGTGGTGTTTCATTTGGTTTCCAAAAACACATCCACCATTTATATGCTTAAGGACCCAATGATAATTGGATTGATTCTTACAAGTGTGTGCATCTCACCATAAAGTGAGGATGTCATCTTTGATTCTATCCCAATATTCACCTAAGATGTAAGGAACATGAGGAATGTTTCCATAAAACATGTTGTTAGGATGGAATTTGATTGCTTTGGGAATTATACTAGTTACTGACTGGTCTAGTTATGTGTCCAATGGGAGTTGCTATAATTCTTCAAATTGGGACCATATAAGCAGTGTTTCATTTGATTTCCTAAAGCTTATCCACCACTATACACCCAAGGACTGAGTGATAAATGGATCACCTCTGACAACTATGTGCATCTAGCAACAAAGTGAGGATGCCATCTTTGAAACTATCCCAATCTTACTCTAAGAACTAAGGAACATGAAGACCTTGTCCACATGGAATGTTCCTAGGATGAAAGTAGATTGCATTGGGAGATGTACTAGCTACTAGTCAAGTTGTGGGTCGCATGGGATTGGATATAAAGCTTTAGATTCTTCAAATTGAGACCATGTGCGTGGTGTTTCATTTGACTTCTAAAAACACATCCACCACTTATATGCCCATTGACCAAGTGATAAATGGATCACCTCTTATAACTAAGTGCATCTTGCCAAAAAGTGAGGATGTCGTCTTTGATTCTATTCCAATCTTCACCAAAGAACTAAGGAACATGAAGATCTTTTTTTAAAAAGAATGTTTGCAAGATGAAATTGGATTACTTTGGGAATTGTATTAGCTAGTGATCTAGTTGTGGGTACAATGGAATTGGTTATAACTCTTCAAATTCTTCTGATTGGGACCATGTAAGTGGTGTTTTGTTTGATTTCCAAAAGCATATCCACCACTTATATGCCCAAGGGCCCAATGATAAATGGATCACCTCTTACAACTATGCACATTTTGCCAAAAATTTAGGATCCCATCTTTGATTCTATCCCAAGTTTCACCAAAGAAGTAAGGAACATGAAGAACTTTTCTGCAAAGAATTGTACTAGCTACTACTCTAGTTGTGGGTCCAATGGGATTGGCTATAGTTCATCGAATTCTTAAAATTTGGACCATGTAAGTGGTGTTTTGATTGATTTCCAAAAACACATCCACCACTTATATGCCCAAGGACCTAGTGATAAGTGGACCACCTCAGCTATGCGCATCTCATCACAAAGTGAGGATGTCATCTTCGATTATATCCCAATCTTCACCTAAGAACTAAGGAACATGAAGACCTTTTCCATAAAAATGGTTCCTAGGGTTGAATTGGTTTGCTTTGAGAATCATACTAGCTACTGGTGTAGTTGTGGCTCTAATGGAATTTTCTATAATTCTTCAAATTCTTCAAATTGCGACCATGCAAGTGTTGTTTGTTAAATTCCAAAAACACATACACCACTTATATGCGCATGGACCAAATGATAAATGGACGACCTAGTACAACTATGCACATCTCGACACAAAGTGAGCATTTCATCTTTGATTTTATCCCAATGTTCACCTAAGAACTAAGGAACCTGAATGCCTTTTCCTTAAAGAATTTTCATAGGATGGAATTAAAAGCTTTGGGAAACATACTAGCTACTAGTCTGGTTGTGCGTCCAATGGGATTGGCTATAATTCTTCAAATACTTCACATTGGGACTATATGAGTGGTGTTTTATTTGATTCCCAAAAACACCCACCACATATATGCACAAGGACCCAATGATAAATAGATAACCTCTTATAGCTATGTGCATCTCGCCACAAAGTGAGGGTGTCATCTTTGATTCTTTCCTAATCTTCACCTAAGTATTAAGGAACATGAAGACATTTTCCAAAAAGAATGTTCCTAGCATGGAATTGGATTGCTTTAGGAATTGTACTAGCTACTATTCTAGTTGTGGGTCGAATGGGATTGGATATAATTCTTCAAATTTTACAAGTTGGGACCATAAAAGTGGTGTTTTGTTTGATTTCCAAAAATGCATCCACCACTTATATGCCCAAGGATCCAGTGATAAATGGATCACCTATTACAAATATGCACATCTCCCCAAAAAGTGAGGATGTCATCTTTGATTCTATCCTTATCTTCACCTAAGAAATAAGGAACATGGAGACCTCTTTTAAAAAGAATGTTCCTAGGATGGAGTTGGATTGCTTTATTTGATTTCAAAAATGCATCCACAACTTATATGCCCCAAAAACGGAGTGATAAATGGATCACTGCTCACAACTATGCACATCTTGCCACAAAGTGAGGATGGAATCCCAATCTTCACCGAAGAACTAAGGAACATGAAAACATCTTCCACAAAGAATGTTCATGGGGTGGAATTGGTTTGCTTTGGGAATTGTAGTAGGTACTAGTCTAGTTGTAGATTGAATGGAATTGGCTATATATCTTTAAGTTCATCAAATTGGGACCATGTAAGTGGTGTTTGGATTGATTTCCAAAAAACATCCACCACTCATATGCCCAAGGATCGAGTGATAAATTTATTACCTCTTAACACTATGAAAAATTTTCACAAAGTGAGGATTTCATCTTTGACTGTATTCCTATCTTTACCTAAGAACTAATGAACATGAATGTTTGCTGAAAGGATGTTCCTAGGATGGAATCATATTTATTTGGGAATTGTACTAGCTACTCGCCTCTAGTTGTGGGTCCAATGGGATTGGCAATAAATCTTCAGATTCTTCAAATTGGGACTCTATATCTCGTGCTTCATTTGATTTCCAAAAACACATCCAACATTTATAGCCCAAGGACCGAGTGCTAAATGGATCACCTCTTACAACTATGTGCATCTTGCCACAAAGTGAGGATGCCATCTTTGATTCTATCCCAATCTTCACCTAAGAACGAAGGAGCATGAAGAATTTTCTACAAAGAATGTTCTTAGGATGGAATGTGATTGCTTTGGGAATAGTACTAGCTACTGGTCTAGTTGTGGGTCCAATGGGATTCGCTATAATTCTTCAAATTGGGACCATGTAAGTGGTGTCTTGTTTGATTTCCTAAAACACATCCACCACTTATATGCAAAACGATCAAGTGATAAATGGAGCACCTCTTACAACTGTGCAGATCTCTCCACAAAGTGAGGATGTCATCTTTTATTCTATCCCAATCCTAGCCTAAGAACTAAGCAACATGAAGACCTTTTCCACAAAGAATGTTCCTAGGAAGAAACTGGATTACTTTGGGAATTGTACTAGCTACTAGTCTATCTGTGGGTCCAATGGGATTGGCTATAGTTATTGAGATTCTTCAAATTTGGATCATGTAAGTGGTGTTTCATTTGATTTCCAAAAACACATCCACCACTTATATGCCCAAGGAACGAGTGATAAATGGATCAACTCTTATAAACTATGCGCATCTCATCACAAAGTGAGGATCAAAGAGGCATGCTGCCCACTCACCTAGCTTCATCGTTTTGGCCATAACTTCCTAATGGAAGGTCCAAATTAAAAAATTCAAATTGGTATAGATTCTACACTTCAAGATCTTTCTTTTGACTGTTGTAATCCATATTTGAACCATTGGAAGCCATCTCTGCACAAGCTTTTAGATGGCTGTTGACTTGCGAGGAATCCTTTTTGAGTGACTTGAGTTTCCAATTATGATAATTAGGAGTTTTTAATAATATTTTGAACCATTTTGGATAGGAAAGAATTTTTTTTCATACATTTGCATTAAATTTTTTCTCTCAAATATATTCATTTGAATGTCTCTCGCATCAAAGTTTATAATTTTGCATTATATTTTCTTCCAGTTTTATGAAATCGACATTGGAAGGTGCATGGAAGATAGTTTTTACATGAATTGTGTTGATTCATAAAAGCATGCGCAGATCTTGTTTGTGTGTTTTAGAATCTTTTGCAGGTATTGAAAGCAGAAAAAAAGGACATGGTTATGAGGGCGTGTAGTGCCCAACAACACATTTTGGCAAAGTTTTTTTATTTGTAGGTTTTTGGAGTAAAGAGAGTGGTTTGCCAACCACTAGGCTAATGCCTATCATTGTAAAGACTATTATTTTTTTTTCAGGCTTCATTTTCCTGGCAAAATACTGCCGAAAATTTTGTAGCCACATGGCGTTATATGCCATGTGAGAACTAGAGTGATGTTGTGTTGTGTGAGAGAGGAAGTCTTCTGTGAGCATAGCTAAAAGTATGTAATTTTATTGAAGTAGAGAAGAATATGCATGAGTGAATGCATGTCTACATAAACGATATGATTGGTAGAAAATTGAAGTGCATGATGCATTTTCTGTTTATAGAAGATCACTTTTATGTATCACCACGATTGGTTAGGGTGAGCATGAGGTATGTGATCGATGTAGCAGGCATAGGCTAATTATGCCTTTCAAAAATAAAAGATAAGGTATATACATCAAGAACAACTAAGATGTGTTTTTGGCTAGTAACGCACATAAACTATTTTTCATGCGAGTCTATATACTTGATATAGAAGTTTATCTCGAGTTCGCACAAGAGTGTTATGATTATTATCATCAATACAAGTATTAGGTGCTTGTATATGATTGGTTGCGATGAGATTAATGAATGTGCAAGAAGCACAATAAATAGAATGACATCCATAGATATTCACTTTCACTCAAAGGTGGATACTATGTAAAGAATCCATTTTTTTCAACGAGACGATTTGTGATGGTTAATTGATTTGCATTGATCTAGACGATGAATTTATGCATGGATATATCTCCATGTCATAATCTATCCAAGATAATGAATTAGTTTGTTTAATCATAAGGATTAACATGTCACATCATTTTTAAGTTTGGAAAAAAATGATCGAGCAAATAGTTAGTGAGGTAGCAGCCTCACAGAGATTTGGATGCTACTCTTTGAGGGAATGCCCAAATTTATTGAAATTTGGAGGACAAGTAGGTCCTAGGCTTTTATTTAAGCTGACCAAGTTTCAAGTAATTTGGAGACTTTTAGATAAGTCAATGATGTTACACTTATGTGTTCCTTGAGTAGCTTTGATGTGAACCTTTTCCCTATACATGGGCACTTTTTACTATAGTGCTGGCCAGAGGTTTTTTCCCCATGTTACCACATACTTGATACTCTCATATGTGGTGGTACTTTGTACTTAGGGATATTATTCAGCTCTTACTTCAATTCAGTTCATCGATCAATAGAGAGAGCTATTCCAGCCATCGTTTTCTCCGTGTGTCTTACTGCGTTTGTGTTCTTTGTGTATGCTTCTCGTGTGTCTCTTGCACTTCTACACACACCCAACAGTGGTATCAGAGTAGGTTCAGCTTCTTCTCAAGTTTCGGTTTTCGCGTCGCGGCACGCATGCACTTTAACAATGCAAATGGACTTTGGAGCATAGAACTGTGAATTTCACCAGCCCGAAAACATTTCCACCAGGTGCGTTGGGGTTTTACCCCCATTTTGAAGCCATTCGTGCAGTCAGAATCGCCACCAGAGTGACGGTTTGTGAGCTGAAATTTCAGCACTCATTTCAACTTTCATCGAAGTGAAGATTTTGTCATATTCTTGTTCCTCAGTGAAATGGCGGGCAGCAATGACTTATTTGGCATGCTTCAAGCTGAAGATAAGCTTGATGGGACCAACTATCCGATGTGGTCTTACATGATGAAGCATGTTCTTGTTGCAAAACAACTTTGGAACATAGTGGCAGATGTAGATCGAAGACCGGCAAGTGCTTCTACTTCACAGTCTACTGTCACAGATGGAGCTTCTTCTTCGAGTACAGTGGTTTCTCTTTCTCCACCTACATAGGAGCAACTTAGATAGGATGGAAAAGATTCTCAAGCTCATGCTTTGATTGCGCTTTCAGTGAAGTGTCATATAGTTCCACACATTCGGTCATGTTCTACATCGAGATAGGCATGGGACACTCTTGCTTCTTTGTATGCCGTGTGTAATGAAGCACGTGTTGCATACTTGAGGAAGCAACTTGAGGATGTATGTATGGCTGAAAATGAGTCAGTGGATGTGTATGTGACACGCATCAAGGACTTGAAAGAGCAATTGGCAAACATAGATGAGATCATTCCGAATGCATCACTCATTTCTACATTGTTGAAAGGATTACCGGAATCTTTTCAAAGCTTTGCTACTACACTCCGTTTGGTTGCAAAAGGAAATCCTAATATGTATGCATTTGATGAGGTTATGTCTCTTCTTTTGCAAGAAGAGCAATCTAGAGTGAATAGGAGTGGTTTGATTGAGGGAAAGCAAGCACTTGGGAAAAAGCAAGTATGGTTCAGCTTTTGGTTCATCAAAACCAAAGCCTCAAGCTTCCTCTTCCACTCATTCCTCTAATGATGGTGATTTGCAAAAGAAGAAGAGATGCAAATATTGCCGGAAGGCCGGTCATACTATTGATGAGTGTAGAAAGCTTGCTAAACACAATGAAAAGAAGAAGGAATAGGGCATGCCTATTGCTAAAAATTCAGCAAATGCAAAGAATGATGAAGCTAACATGGCTCAAGCTTTTTGGGCATGTGTTGTTACATGTCATTATGATGCTTCTTTACATTCTAAATGTATGGTTGTGAGTGAGGCTGATTCGGATTGGTTCTTTGATAGTGGTGCTTCAAAGCACATAACATCATGCACACCTAAAGCACACCTAAAGGAGGACATGTGGTGTGCTTCAAAGCACACCTAAAGGAGGACATGTGGTGTGTGCAAACAATGCCTCTTATCCTATCATTGGAGTAGGAAAAATTGAGCTTATGGCTGCAAATGGAGGTGTGATTCTCTTGAAAAATGCATTGTATGTGCCCGGCATCAAGAAGAACTTAATTTCAGTTCCGTTGATTGCCAAAGTTGGACTTCATGTACACTTTGTTGATGATAAGTGTATGGTTCATGATTTTAGCAATGGCGATGTTATCGTGATGTCCGGTACATTATGTAATGGTTTGTATCGCATGGATACATACAAGAGGGCTGCCTCGAATGCCTTAGTTGCTCATACTTCTTCCATGGCTGAAATGGAGCTTTGGCATGCTCGTTTTGGTCACTTGAACTTCAATAGTTTGCTCTATTTGCAAAAGAAGGACATGGTTATTGGCTTGCCTACACTTGAGTCCATTGAAAAGCATGCATGTGAAGGTTGCATTCTTGGAAAAATGCATCGTGCTTCTTTTCCAAAAGATAGTCATACACACACTACAAGAAAATTGCAACTTGTTCATAGTGATGTATGTGGTCCCGTCAAGACTCCATCTTTTGGGAAGCATGTATATTTTGTTACCTTCATTGATGATGCTACTCACCATACATGGGTGTATCCTATGAAAGCAAAGAATGAGGTATTTTCTTGCTTCAAAGCATTTTTAGCTATGGTTGAAAATTTTTCTTCACAAAAGTTTTTGACTCTACGCACGGATCGTGGTGGTGAGTATATGTCACATGAGTTTAATGCTTTTCTTCGTGAAAGAGGTATTTCACACCAATGTACAGTGCCATATACACCTCAACAAAATGGTATTGCCGAGCGTAAAAATAGAACTTTACTTGAAATGGCACGATGTATGGTTAAAGGAAAGCATCTTCCTCATAAGTTTTGAATGGAAGCGGTCATGTGTGCAAATTATGTGTTGAATCGCTGCCCTACAAAAGCATTGAGAGTCATCACTCCTTATGAGGCTTGGAATGGTCATAAGCCTATGGTTAGTCATATGCGTGTGTTTGGTTGTTTGGCATATGCTCTTGTGCCATCACAACAACTTCACAAACTTGATGACAAGGCAAAGAAATGTATATTTGTTGGTTATAGTGCTGAAAGTAAGGGATATCGGTTGTACCATCCATTGACGAACACAACTATTGTGAGTCGAGATGTGGTATTTGCTGAAAATTCAGTTTTTCCTCTACTTGAATGCAAAAAACTGCCAACAGTTAGCTCACAAGATGTGTTCGATACACTCATGCCTTTGTTCCAAAATGGTGCGCTTGACTATGGCCATGTAGACCAGCCAACTGAGGTTCAAAGGGCTGAAAAACTCCAGCCAAATAGGGCTGAAAATGTAGAGAATTTCCAGCCAAACATGGCTGAAAAAATTCAACAAAAAATTGTCAAAACTGTTGGAAATTTCCAGCCACATATGGCTGAACATTTGCGTCAAAATATGGCTGAAAATGAGCATGAAATTCAGCCCACGCATGATGTACATATTGAAGATGTATTACATAATGAACGCATGTCTATCAAGAGTGCACAATCCATGCTAAAGTGGCTGAAACAAACTTTGCAGGACAGCAAATTGAGTGCATCTTTACTTGGTAGAACAAGATCAAGCTCTCACCATGCATCAAGTAATTTTGTGGATTATTCTCTTATTGCTACAACATGTAATGAAGAGCCACTTTCTTTTGAAGATGCATGTGACGATCCACAATGGATGAGTGCTATGCAATCAGAAATGGATTCCATACATAGGAATGGTACTTGGGAGTTATGTGAATTGCCAAAAGGAAAGAACGCCATTGGTACAAAGTGGGTTTATAAAATTAAGAGAAAATCTGATGGTAGCATTGATCGCTACAAAGCTAGATTGGTTGCCAAAGGATATGCGCAACAATATGGCATTGACTATGAGGAAACTTTTGCACCTACTTCATGCATGACTACCATTCGTACCGTGGTTGCGTTGGCTGCCCATCGAGGTTGGAAAGTGCATCAATTGGACATAAAAACAGCCTTCTTGAATGGAGATTTGCAAGAAGAGGTCTATGTGAAGCAACCTCTTGGATTTGCTATGAAAGGGAAAGAGCATATGGTTTGTCGCTTGCATAAAGCCTTGTATGGTCTCAAGCAAGCTCCACGTGCATGGTATGACAAAATACATAAGCACTTGATTGCTCTTGGCTTCACATGTAGTCCGATTGAAAGCACACTCTATGTACGCAAAAATGGGGCTGATCTGATAGTGATTGTTCTTTATGTCGATGACATACTCTTGACTGGGTCATGTGATGAAAAACTTGACATTCTTATGGCTAATTTGCAGCATACTTTTGATGTCACTTATCTTGGTCTTTTGAGCTACTATCTTGGCATCCAGTTTTTATCCGTTGAGGGGGGAATTGTTATGCATCAAGCAAAGTATGTTGAAAAACTACTTCAGCGTTTTGATTTTGAGGATTGTAAGCCAGTTTCCACACCAGTTGAGACAGGATTCAGGTTCTCAGTTGAGGATTTCAGTGATGCATTTGACACTTCTCTTTATCAGCAAGCTGTGGGATGTCTTATATATGCATGCAACACAAGGCCGGATATACAGTATGCAGTTTCCCAGTTGAGTCGATTCATGCATAGCCCTGGCACTAAGCATTGGCAAGCGGTGAAACGTGTGTTTAGATATCTTCGAGGCACTTTGAGCTTAGGTCTCTTTTATGGCAGAGATGTTCAGCCATGCTTGCACGCTTTTAGAGATAATGATTGGGCTGGTTCTTATGATACTCGCGTGTCCACTAGTGGTAATTGCTTTTTCCTTGGAGACTCATGCATATCTTGGTTGAGTAAGAAGCAACCTACAGTGGCAACATCGAGTTGTGAAGCTGAGTACAGGGCAGTTTTCACAGCTACAGTGGAGTGTATATGGCTGAGACGTCTATTGATGGATCTTTGCATGGAGATTTGTTGATATATTTAGGTAGTGATATGTGTGAACACACTAGGACCGCCGAGGCACTTTTTTCCCTCTTTAGGAGGTTTTTTTCCCCCGGCTTGTATATACGCCTATTGCCCTAATGGGCTACTTATCTTTGTACATTTTCTAGTAATACATTTAGTATTGTGTGTTTGTGCTCCAAGCTTCTTCTTCTTCCTTGTGCTGTTCGCCTGCTTCCGTAGACGTCTATCTCCAATAATTGGTATCAGAGAAGGTCATCGCTTCATCTACGGCGCCGTCGACACTCCTCCGTTTGCAGTCTCAGATTCGCATGAAATTTGGTGAGCATACTCAGGGTGTTTTAGAAATCAAAACAGCTTCATTCTGTGGTGCCGAAATCGCGATCTGAGCTCGTTTCGGCCTCCGAACGCACTATCACAGCGCTTGTGTAGGCTATTTTGTCCTTTTGTGCCAAAGGTATATACCAGTTTCTGTTCGCCAGTTTAAGCATCTTGAAATCTGCTACAGGTCTAGCAGAACTCGTCTAGGCAGTTCTGTTCAACTTTTTGAGATACAGTCAATTTTTTGCATCAAGGTATTTCAGTCACCGGCCATGGCTGAAAGTAGTGACGTATTCCGTATGTTGGCTGTTGAGGATAAGTTGGATGGTACCAACTACCCACTATGGGCTTATATGATGCGACATGTTTTGGTTGCAAAAGGATTGTGGAACATTGTGCAGGGTGTTGAAAGACGTCCTGTTACACCTGTAACGACAGGTACTGCAAATACAAGTGTTGGAGCTGATGAAGATGGTGTCGAAGATGATATTCCGCAGATTCATGTTCATGCTCCTGTTTCTGTTGCACCTACTGCAGAGCAGATTCGTTGGGATGGCAGAGATGCACATGCATTGATAGCTTTCTCTGTCAAACATGCCATTATTCCTCATATTCGCTCTTGCAGAACAGCTAGGGATGCTTGGGATACACTTACCACATTGTACCAAGCTAGGAATGAGGCTCGTGTTGCTTACCTCCGAAAACAGTTGGAGAGTGAGCACATGAATGAAGGTGATTCTATGGACAGTTTCCTAACGAAGATCAAAGATTTGAAGGAACAGTTGATTTCTGCTGATGAGGTTATACCAGATAGCTCACTTGTGCAGACCGTTCTGAATGGTCTTCCTGATTCATATCAGAGTTTTGCTTCTACTCTTCAGTTGATGATGAAAGGCAATCCGAATGCCTTATCATTTGAGGAGTTAGTCTCTGTTCTCTTGCAGGAAGATCAGTCTAGGCAGAACAGGTCCATTATGCGAGTTGCAGATTAAGCTTTCCTGGCTAGTCAGAAGGGCAAAGGAAAATGGAGCTCTTCAACTAGTAAGCAAAAATCTGCTAATTCTGCATATTCGAAGAAGGAAGATAAAGATGAGAAGAAATCAGAAAAGCAGAAATTGTTTTGTAAGTACTGTAAAGGGAATGATCATATCATAAAGAACTGTCCAAAACTGGCTGCTAAAGAGGCAAAGAAGAAAGAGGCTGGAATGGTTGTTGTAGAGGCCTCTACACCAAAAACAGAGTCTGCAAATCTTGTGCAGGAAGAAGAATGGGCGTTTACTATATTGTCTGCAGTTTTGACCCATCTTCTCATGAGCAGTGCATGTCTACAGTAGACTCAGATGTTTGGTATTTTGACAGTGGGGCGACCAAACATATTACCTCGCAGCACAGTTTCTTCTCTTCACTCGAGCCTGCCCCTACAGGAAATACTGTTACATGCGCAAACAACTCCTCTTATCCTGTTATGGGAGTTGGTAAGATCATTTTGACTACTGCTGATGGTAGTTCTTTCACTTTGTCAGATGCTTTATTTGTGCCAGGGATAAAAAAGAACATGTTATCAGTTTCTGCATTAGCCAAGATTGGGCTTGGTTGTGAAATTTGTTGATGACAGGTTTACAGTTCATGATATGTCAAATGGCGATGTGAAAGTCCGAAGTGTTCATGTGCTTCAAACAGTTTTTGGTTTTGGCTGAAAATCTGTCAGCATGTCAAATGGGCACCCTTCGTTCTGATCGAGGGGGGGAAAATATGTCTTCTGATTTTAATGCATTTCTAGCTGAACGTGGGATAAAACACCAGTGTATAGTGCCGTATACACCTCAACAGAATGGAGTTGCTGAACGAAAGAACAAGTCACTCATGGAGATGGCGAGGTGCATGGTCAAGAGTCAGGCTTTACCACATAGTTTCTGGCTTGAGGCTGTCATGTGTGCAGCATATGTACTGAATAGGTGTCCCACTAAAGTGCTACAGTCTATCACTCCATATGAGGCTTGGCATGACCGCAAGCCATCTGTTGCTCATCTGCGTGTTTTTGGTTGTTTGGCATATGCACTAGTGCCTGAACAACATCACAGAAAATTGGATGATAAGGCAGTAAAATGTATTTTTGTTGGATACAGTTCTGAAAGTAAAGGCTATCGACTGTATCATCCACAGACTAAACGCATTCTGGTTAGCCGTGATGTTGTCTTTGTGGAAGATGCTATTCAGCCATTGCTTTCATGTACTAAGGAGACATCCTAATGAGGCAACTTCTAAGCCTTTGCAGGTTTCATATGATGATCCATATCATTCTATTTCTGATGCAGATTTACATGATGCACTTGTTGATGAGAGAGCTGATATTGAGCAGGCAAAAACTATGCCAAAATGGCTGGTGCAGACTTTGCGTGACAGCAAATTAGATGCACCTTTGTCATATCGTACTCGTTCAGGCTCTCATAGTGCCTCCTTTGCATCAGATTGCTATGCTATGGCTGCGTCTAGTCTCTGTGATGAGAATGAGCCTGTTTCTTTTGATGAAGCACAGAATTCAAAAAATTGGATGGCTGCTATGCAATCTGAATATGATGCTATAATGAAGAATGGTACATGGTCTTTATGTGACTTGCCTCCTGGCAAGAAGGCCATTGGCACTAAGTGGGTATACAAGCTGAAGCGTAAACCTGATGGTACAGTTGACAGGTATAAGGCTAGGCTTGTTGCAAAGGGTTATGCGCAAGAAAGAGGCATTGATTTTGATGAGACCTTTGCACCTACATGCTGTATGACTACTGTTCGGAGCATTTGTGCACTTGCAGCCCATCATGGTTGGAATGTACATCAGTTGGACATTAAAACAGCATTTCTAAATGGTGACTTGCATGAAGAAGTGTATGTTTTTCAGCCCCGTGGCTTTGTGCAAAAAGGGCATGAAAACCAGGTGTGTAGGTTAAAGAAGGCATTAAATGGTTTAAAGCAAGCACCACGTGCTTGGTATGAGAAGATACATGCCTATCTGGTTGCACATGGTTTTGAGAACAGTCCAACTGAAAGCACCTTATATGTTAAGTGTGCTAATGATGTGCTTTTGATCATTGTTGTCTATGTTGATGACATGCTGCTCACTGGTCCTATTGAGAAGCATATTGCTGATTTCAAGGCTGATTTGGCCTCATTTGAGATGTCTGATTTGGGGCATTTGCATCACTATTTGGGCATTCAGTTTATGCAAGTTGATGGTGGAATGGCTTTGTGTCAAACGAAATATATTGACACATTATTACAGCGTTTTGGCCTTGAAGACTGTAAGCCTATTGCCACTCCTATGGAGACAGGTTTACGATTGAGTCTTCATGATGCTGGAGATGCATTTGATGCGGTTCTCTATCAGCAAGCTGTTGGATGCTTGATTTACTTATGCATTACTCAGCTAGATATTCAATTTGCTGTCTCACAGATGAGCAGGTTTATGCATTGCCCAGGAGTCACGCATTGGAAGGCGGTTAAGCGCATCTTTTGCTACTTGAGTGGTACTCGGCTACTTGGGTTGTTTTATCCCAAGGGGGGATCACTACCGCCAGATTTGCATGCTTTTTCTGACTCAGATTGGGCTGGTTGCTATGACACTCGTGTGTCCACCAGTGGTTTTTGCTTCATGCTTGGTAGCTCATGTATATCTTGGTTGAGCAAGAAGCAGCCTACTGTGGCCACTTCCAATTGTGAGGCTGACTATAGGGCAACTTTCACAACGACTGTTGAGTGTGTGTGGCTCAGACGCCTTATGGCTGATTTGGGTGTTGGCCAGTCTTCTGCCACCACCATCTTCACTGACAGTCAGAGCGCATTGGCAGTTGCGAGGAACCATGTGTTCCATGCTCGCACTAAGCACATTGAGGTGCATTATCACTATGTCAGGGAGAGGTTCTCTGCTGGGGAGATCAGCTTGGCATATGTGCCCACGCAGGAGAACATTGCAGACCTTTTCACGAAGGCTCTGCCTAGGGAGAAGTTTGAAGCTTTCCGCAAAGCTTTGGGCTTACTTCCTTTTGTGGAGTGATTTCCACATATGTCACTCTAGCACAATGGTGAGTACCAACGTGAGAAGATTCACCTCATAATTGTCAATCCGTGGAGACGTGAGGACTAGTATGAAGACTATGAGCAAGTGAAGGCACAAGTGCGTGAGTGAGAAGCACACAAGCATGCACACACATACACGCACACGCGCACACAAGGCAAGAACAAGGAGAGGAACAATGGAGTTCTTTGCATTAATCAAAAGATCTCTTACATAAGCTCAATTCACAAACAATCTAACCCCAAAAATGAGCTCTCTAGCTCTTTTTATAGTTTTCTAACTAGCTTTGGTCTTGTCCAGACCTAGTGTCCGGCCTAGTTAAAAATTAGGTTCTAGAGTCTATTTGAGGGCTCAAACAGAGTCTAAAAATTATGAAAATTGATATGTCGCTAGTTCTAATACTCCTCAAGCTCGAGGACTCCTCGGCTTGCACAAAATGGAGTCTATTCTACCAAAAACGGGATTTACAATGTTTGTGTAGTGATTAAAATCACTTGAGTTGTAAATAATCCATGGGAAAAAAAAATGATTTGGCCTTGTTGCCGTATTGTGCATGACTCCTCTGTTGCTTTGTATGCCAACACGCCCCCCTTCCTAGCGTCTGTCGCCCCTGACAGACCTTTGTTCTCTCGGGTGGTCGATATAGTATTGGATGACATTGGTGGCCAGTTCATGTTCTCCTATCCTTAAGCCTCTTGCTAGATCAGCTTCCAATGCATCCCAATTTATTGCACCAGGGGCCTCTGGTTGCAGGGTGGTGTAGTACTTAGAGTACATTGCTTGTTCACAAGCAAAAAGTTGGAGCAGATATGTTGGCTTCGGTGCGAAAATCTCCGAGTGATACTCCCAGAAACCTGATCTGAACATTTCTTCAAAGGTCTGTTTGTAACAGGCAGGGAGCTATTTGATGCGCGCATGCCAGGCGTAAGCCACACGAATACTGGGGGTGGTGCTCATGTCATACACCAAGTCATAATTTCCATTGCTGAACCCCGGGAGACGTACCTGTGGTGCGACTGCATTTCTAAAAGTTTTCAGGACTACCTGCATCATATCTAAGATTTTAAGCATCATTTGCGCTGCTACATCTTGCATGGGCTTCAAGCGTGGCATCCAGTGGCGAATGGTTCCCATCATATATGCTACCGACGGTGGTCCCTGTGGTGGCGCAATGTACGGGTAGTTCAGCCATTCCTTGCATTGCACGTTGTTCTGTACCTTGATATTGAATGCCTTCCAAGACCTGCGGCGTGGGACTGGACCGTAGCATGGATTGTATAGGAGGTGTAAAGGCACGTTGTTCCATGTGCGTAGCATTTCTGGATATGTCTCTAGAAGTTTCTGCCGCCAGGTGGGTTGACGAATTTTGCCTTTTTGCACCTCTGGAGGAAGGTCTTCGGGTTGAAATTGGGTCGCAAAGGTAGGAATCTGACCCGTGACTCTTTGTATTTCTGCATTATAATCAGCCAAGATAATATAATACGGCCTGTATTGGAGTTCAGATGAGAGGATCAGGCGTCTCAATGACAGGTTCTTGAAGTAAGCCGATTGTAGCACAGTTTCCTCTATGACCCTCATGGCCTGATTTTGCACTACTGTGCGCTCTTCGTGCGAACTCCCGATTTCCTCCACTTGACGTAGCCATGGGGGCCGTGGTGCCTCGAATGTGTCGTGAGCTTCTTCTGTTTGTTGGCCTCCTGGGAATGGTTGTGGATCGTATTCTTCGTCAAACGTTTGTTCCACAGGAATTTGCACAACTTCTTTGTCCGTGGGAGCCTCTGGAGGGGAAGGTGGTCTCTCATATTGTAGTAGACGTGTTTGCAATTCAGTGAACTGTTTCTGGAGATCTTTTATGGCCTCTGCGTCTGTGAGAAGTGAAGCCGTGGAGGGGGTGGTTGGAGAGGTTGCTGTTGGTCCTTTTTGGTGTTTCTGCTTCAATTGTCCCAGTTCCTCCGACAGCTTATCATGTGCTTCAAGCAGCATGGCATAGTCTTCCAATATGATCTTGATATTGTCGGGGGTCACTGCTTGAAACTTGGATGGGCTGATGGGTGCCCCCGGTGTGCTCTCAATAGCTGCCTCCAGGTTCTCTTGATTTTTGTACTTGCAGGCATCGATTCTCTTCCTGAGCGGCCGCAAGATGGCGTTTGAGTAGAGCCATATTTCGCTGAAGCTTTGAGTTGCGTTCCAGCTGTGTCCGTAGGTGACCTTCTACCACCTGTATCGCTTCCTGATCTGTGTTCTGTAACTGTACCTCCAATATGCCATGAGCTTCTTGGAGAGTTTGGAACTGTGTGTGGAGGCGAGCATTTTCCTCTTCTAGTGCCGCGAGGCGGTGCTGTAGTGTTTCTGAGTGCTCGTGCAGGCGTTCATTCTGTTGCTGGAGCTGAATGTAATCTGTCCTTAAGTTTGATATACAAGCAAGCATGGTGTCCAATGCACTTCCTATAGATGAGTGGGTGGTGTTTACAGTGGGAGATGCATGGGAAGGGAATTGGGGATGGGGAAGAGTGAATGATGTGTCTATTGAAGTCGTGTGTGTGAGTGAAATTGGTGGAGGGGGAATGGGAGGAGGTGGAATCGTGGGGGGAGGTGCTGTGGGTGGTGAAATGTCCATACCTTCAGGAGTGGGTGCGAGTGTGGGATCTGCCATATACATTGGGATGGTAGGTGGTGTGTGTGTGGAAGTGGTGAATAGATGCGAAGTGGGGTGGGGAGCTGAAAAGAAAGGAAATGGTTGAGACCCTGGTTGAAAAGTTCTAGCAAGGAGGTCATGGAGGGATTGTAGAAATGGAGAGAGAGACGTCGGGGGTTGAGGTCGTAAATTTGAGGAGGGCGCGAAGGGTTGCGTGGTAGCAGGGAAACCCATGAATGTGGATCTAGGGTCAGGATGACCTATGGCTGAGGGCATGGGGGATGGTTGCCCTAGGGCAGGCTCTAGGAGCGGTTTGGTGGATTGTGTAGTGATGGGGGTTGCTTCAAAGATTGGGTTATCAGTGGTAGAGAATAGGGTGGAACTAGAGATGGGAGTACGGAAGATGAAGGTTGGTTCGGTGGGTTGAGTGGTCGAGGTGATTTCCACTGTTTCTGCTCTAGGGGGCGAGGGTGGGGGTGTGGGTGGTTGTGGCTCTGTGGACTCCTCATGGGTGACTGGGTGCTCTTGGCTAGCCGTTTCGGTTGCTTGGGAGGTTGTCCTGATAGGTTTAGATGTAATAGTTGGCTCTTCTGCAGTTGTAATGGGAATCTGGATATTCTTACCTGAGCGTGGTCATGTCTGGAACCTTCGTGGATCATATTGAACTGGAGACCTCCGAATGGCAGTACGCACTGCTTCCACTACCCCATATGTTTCTGCCATCAATAAGAGACCTTCCCTATACTCTGAGTCAACTCCTGCTTCTTCCAACAACTGAGTCATGAGTGTTGGTGCAAACAAGCCTTAACACTTGGCTTTGATTTGTGCCTTGAAGACTCAACATAAAGCTTGGACTATTGGAACCTTGGAAGATTAAAAGATTGGACCCTTGAATGATACATTCACAAGAATCAATAACCATATGAACCTAGTCTTATTGATTCTTACCTTTTATCTCATGTAAAAAGTCTATGTGACTTTATCAACAATGTAATCACATCTACTAGACTAGAGTCGTGGAAAAGTTAGATGATTTAGTTGAGGGAATATCTCCCTAAGTCTAGTGGAGAGAATCAAGGGAACTTTAATTTGAATTCAAATTCAAATTCATTCAAGAATTCCTATAAAAGAGCAATGTAAAAGTCGCGGGCACAGAGCTCACTTCCCGAGGCTAATCCAAGCAGATCATAGAGTGTGTGAGAGCCACTACTTAGCCTACACCTCTGAGTACCATTGGGCATCACCCTACATGCCAATGGGAATGTACATTTGATAGATTCAATACATATATTCATAGTTCTTAACTCTGTGTTTTCTGAGTCATTCACCTCAAAGTCTGTCAACTTCAACTGGGCATATCTCAAGATCTACTGAACCAAATTTGATGATCTAGGGCTCATTGGAACCAGCTCAAAGCATTCTACAACACTACAAAATTTCAAGTCATTCTATTCAGCCAATTGGGAGAAATCGCTGTCGAAGTGATCACTGGTATATTTCTGTGTTGTTCCTAAAAAATCGGGGGTGTCCCTGATTTTGCTAAAGATCATGCTCAGTGTATAGTTTGTTGTTTGGAGTGATTTAACTTGCTAATGGTAGCTTGTTAAGTTAATTTAATACTCCCAGAAGGAATTAAACCAATTGCAAGTGTGCTGGACACACTGAGCTTAGAACTGAGCAGGTATCATTACAGGAATAGTAAGTTTTTTGGAGTTGTGAAGGTTCAAAATCATCTGTTTTGATTTGGACATTACTCAATCATTTTGTAAAGCACATATATAGTTTCTTGGTGTCATTTGGAAGCTCAAGGAGTCTCCTAACCATATCTGAAGAGAAAAGAGGGCAGGTGTGAAGCAGGTCTAGCAGCACCAACTTGATCTTCTGATTGTACCCAGCCATCACATCCAACAGTGGTATCAGAGCAAATAAGGTAATCATGGGTGATGGTTTCCCTTCCTTCATTGACAAATTGGATAGGAATAACTACCAGGCATGGTCATTAAGAATGAAGACTTATCTACAAGGGAGAAGCTTGTATGGATACATATCAGGAGATGAGGAGTTGCCCTCATTCAAAACCAGAGGCCTACCTACAAAGGATGAGCATGAGAGACTTAATCAATGGTGTGCTAAAGATGCTTTGGCAAGGTCATATCTTCTAAACTCTATCTCTGATTTCCTTCTACCTCATGTTAGGAACTGTAAGACTTCCCAAGAGACTTGGGAAACCTTGTCAACATACTTCTCATCAAGCACAAGGGCGAGAAAGAATCAGCTATGGATTGAGTTTACAACTCTCAAGAAGCAATCAAAACAATGTGTCTCAGAATTTGTCACCAAAGTCAAAGACATTGCAGATCAACTTGCAAGTGTTGGAGAAGAAATTGAAGAAGAGCAAATAGTCAGACAAGTGATCAATGGACTCAAAGCAGATGACAAGTGGGAAAGCTTTACCACTGCAATGGACTTGTACATGGACATCCAAGCACCTGATCTAACAACTCTGATTGGACAACTATTCACACATGAAGCAAAGATCACAAAGAATGGAGAGCAATCAAAAGGTAACAATCCCTCTGCCCTATATACAGATAAGAAGTCTAAAGACAAGGGTAAAAGTAAGAAAGTTGATGAAGAAGGATCCACCTCCCAAGCAAACTATGCAGGGAGAGGTAGATCATCTAGAGGTAGGGGCAGAGGAGGTAAGTCAGGTAGGGGGAGACCCTATAATCAATCTCCATGCAATATTTGTGGCTTGTCTAACCATACTACAGATGAATGCTACAAGAACTACAAAAATCAAAGAGGAAGAGGTCACCAAAGAGGAGGATACTCCCAAGGCAGAGGCAGATTCAATCAATCTCAAGGCTACCATGGCTACAACAATAATTACAACAATAACTACAACAATAGCTACAATCACAATGGCAATTATCAAGGAGGATACAGAAACAGAAAGGATTACAACAATTATGCAGAGGATCAAGATGATTCCTTGTTGATTATGAACATGACATCTAAATCAGGTATCAATGATGATCATTTGTTCTATATTGATTCAGGTTGCTCTAACCATGTAGCTGGGAATGTTGCCTTACTCTCTGATTTGGAAGAACCTAAAGGCAAGCACCAAGTGCAGACAGGTGATGACACTAAACATTCAGTGGTTAAAGTAGGTAATGTCAAAACAAGTGATGGTAATCAGAATTTGCTAAGCAGAGTATTGTATGTTCCAACAATCACCAAGAATTTGATGAGTGTAGGTCAGATTGTTGAAAAAGGTCTACAGGTCAGGTTCACTCAACATGGTGCATATGTGGAGGATCCAAGACATGGATTCAGAAGGATAGCCAAGGGAGAGAAATCAGGTAGACTATTTACTTTTGAACTTGAGGATACTAAGAACATTGCATTATACAACTACAAGGACCAAACTCTATCAGAATTGGAGATGTGGCACAAGAGATTAGGTCACATTGGAGAGAGGACAATAAAGCAAATGAGCAGAGATCAATGTGTGCTTGGGATACCTAATGTATCCAAGCAACACATGATATACAAGTGTGGGGCTTGTCAATTTGGTAAGTCACACAGATTGCCATATACCAAAAAAGGTTTTATGCATGAAGACTACTTGGAATTGGTGCATACAGATGTTTGGGGACCAAGCAAGGAGCCATCCATATCTGGATCAAGGTACTATGTATCTTTTATTGATGACTATAGCAGATGGACTGTCTTGTACTTCATGAAACATAAAGATGAAGTATTTAATTGTTTCAAAAGATATCTTGCATTAGTTGAGAATCAAACAGGTAGACATTTGAAGAGGCTAAGGTCAGATGGTGGTGGAGAATACTTCTCCAATGACTTTGAAGAGTTCTTGCAGGAAAGAGGCATCAAGAGGGAGATTACCACAAGGTACTCACCTGAACAAAATGGGGTAGCTGAAAGAAGGAATAGACTCATTGTGGAGACAGCTAGGTCTATGCTTAATGAGAAAAAATTACCAAATTATCTTTGGGCAGAGAGTGTATCTACTGCCACATACTTAATCAACAGGTTGCCATCAAAGACACTTGATGGAATGACACCCTATGAGGCTTGGCATGGTAAGAGACCATCTCTGGATCATTGCAAGATCTTTGGGTGTGTTGCATATGTGCATATTCCCTCACAGGTAAGGGGAAAGCTAGACCCTAAGGCTGAAAAGTGTATCTTTATTGGTTATGATTTGAATCAGAAAGGATACAGGTTCTATAACCCCTCAAACAAAGGCTTCAAGGTAAGCAGAGATGTAATCTTTGATGAAAATGATTCATGGTATGATAATGAGTGCAGGAAAGTTAGCCTACCTTATGATATGGAAGAAGACTTTCCAAAGCTTGTCAGGCAAGAACCAACTCAGAATGAGGACACAAGCTCAGATGATGAAGACACCATCAACATTGAAGAATTCAAAGCTTGGAAATCCAAAGGGAAGATGAAGATGAAGCAACTTGAAGACAATCCAGAATCCTCAACTCAAGCTATGAGGAGATCTTCAAGGGAAAAGAAGAAACCTATTAGGTATGGGTATGATACTTCACTTGTAACCAAGCACTCTGTATATCTTGCAAAGGATATCTTAAGTGAAGAACCAGGTACATTTGAGGAAGCTATTACTAAACCAGAATGGAAGGAAGCAATGGATGAAGAAATGGAGGCTCTCAAGGAGAGTGATACTTGGGACTTGGTACCCAAGAAGGACTCCATGAAGGTGATAGGATCCAGATGGATCTACAAACTCAAAAGGAACTCAGATGGTACAATAAGCAGGTACAAAGCTAGGTTGGTAGCCAAGGGTTTTGCACAAACCCAAGGCATTGATTATGAGGAGACTTTTTCTCCTGTGGCCAAGATGCCAACTATCAGAATTATGGTGAGTGTAGCTGCATCCAAGAATTGGAACATGTACCAATTGGATGTGAAGAATGCATTCTTGAATGGATGGATATCTGAAGAGGTCTACATGTCACAACCACCTGGCTATGAGGATCCCAATAAGGTAAATCATGTTTGCAAATTGAAGAAAGCTCTGTATGGATTGAAGCAGGCACCTAGAGCATGGAATTATAGGTTGACAACCTATCTCTTGGATCAAGGATTTGTGATGAGTAAAGCAGATACTTCATTGTTTATAAAGAAGAACAATTCAGAGGTAATATACTTGTGTGTCTATGTTGATGACATCATCATTACAGGAAATGATGTTCAAGGAATTAGACACATCAAAGGTCAAATGATGAAGGAATTCAAGATCAATGATCTTGGATTATTGAAGTACTTCCTAGGGCTTGAATTGGTCTACACAAATTCAGGTATATTCATTACTCAGAAAAAATACATTCAGGACATGGTCAAGAAGTTTAATTTGCAGGAAGCTAAAGTCTCAAACATTCCTATGGAGGTCAACCACAAACTCAGTGCACATGAAGGAGAAGAACTCAAGGATATTACAGGTTATCAAAGTTTGGTAGGTAGTCTCAATTATGCTACCTTAACCAGGATTGATATATCATATGGTGTTAGTGTACTTAGCCAATTTATGCATAAACCAAGAGTACCACATTTGGAGGCAGCCAAGAAGATAGTAAAGTACCTAAAGGGAACACAAAATCATGGTTTGTATTATCCATATTCATCAGATATTGACATCAAGGTATACTCAGATGCAGATTGGGCAGGTTGCAAGGATGACAGAAGGAGTACATCTGGTTACATATGCTTTGCAGGTGATAAACCAATTTCTTGGTCATCCAAGAAACAACCCACAGTAGCCCTATCATCTACTGAGGCAGAGTACAGAGGGCTAGCCAATGCCACTCAAGAAGCCATATGGTTGAAGCTACTATACTCAGAATTGGGTCTATATACAAGGCCACCTATCATATTTGGAGATAACACAAGTTCACTTCACCTAGCAGCTAATCCTGTGTATCATGCTAGGACAAAACACATAGAGGTGCATTACCACTATGTGAGGGAGAAATTACTTAGCAAGGAAATCCAATTATCATATGTGTCCACTAATATTCAATGTGCAGATTTGCTTACAAAAGCTTTGGATGGGAGCAAGCTATGCAGGTTTAAATCCATGATAGGATTGCAGGATATCATTGAAGACTAAAGATGAAGACTCAAGCAAGTGTTTGGCTTGAGGGGGAGCTGTTGGTGCAAACAAGCCTTAACACTTGGCTTTGATTTGTGCCTTGAAGACTCAACATAAAGCTTGGACTATTGGAACCTTGGAAGATTAAAAGATTGGACCCTTGAATGATACATTCACAAGAATCAATAACCATATGAACCTAGTCTTATTGATTCTTACCTTTTATCTCATGTAAAAAGTCTATGTGACTTTATCAACAATGTAATCACATCTACTAGACTAGAGTCGTGGAAAAGTTAGATGATTTAGTTGAGGGAATATCTCCCTAAGTCTAGTGGAGAGAATCAAGGGAACTTTAATTTGAATTCAAATTCAAATTCATTCAAGAATTCCTATAAAAGAGCAATGTAAAAGTCGCGGGCACAGAGCTCACTTCCCGAGGCTAATCCAAGCAGATCATAGAGTGTGTGAGAGCTACTACTTAGCCTACACCTCTGAGTACCATTGGGCATCACCCTACATGCCAATGGGAATGTACATTTGATAGATTCAATACATATATTCATAGTTCTTAACTCTGTGTTTTCTGAGTCATTCACCTCAAAGTCTGTCAACTTCAACTGGGCATATCTCAAGATCTACTGAACCAAATTTGATGATCCAGGGCTCATTGGAACCAGCTCAAAGCATTCTACAACACTACAAAATTTCAAGTCATTCTATTCAGCCAATTGGGAGAAATCGCTGTCGAAGTGATCACTAGTATATTTCTATGTTGTTCCTAAAAAATCGGGGGTGTCCCTGATTTTGCTTAAGATCATGCTCAGTGTATAGTTTGTTGTTTGGAGTGATTTAACTTGCTAATGGTAGCTTGTTAAGTTAATTTAATACTCCCAGAAGGAATTAAACCAATTGCAAGTGTGCTGGACACACTGAGCTTAGAACTGAGCAGGTATCATTACAGGAATAGTAAGTTTTTTGGAGTTGTGAAGGTTCAAAATCATCTGTTTTGATTTGGACATTACTCAATCATTTTGTAAAGCACATATATAGTTTCTTGGTGTCATTTGGAAGCTCAAGGAGTCTCCTAACCATATCTGAAGAGAAAAGAGGGCAGGTGTGAAGCAGGTCTAGCAGCACCAACTTGATCTTCTGATTGTACCCAGCCATCACATCCAACAATGAGTACTCTGCTACTCTGTTCGGTGAGTAGTTGTTGCGATCGCACTCTTTCCATAATCTGATACAGCCTTCGGAGTTCTGCTGTATAGGTTGGGGCTTCAGTGGTCTCCTCTTCATACGCTCCTTCTTCTTCTAGGTGTCCTTGTTGTTGACCTTGCTGAGCGTCACTCCAATGTACATGTCGACCGTCTGTAGACTTTCTTCTTCTTCGTGAGGATGTGCCTTGTTCCTCTGCATCTGAATAAAACTCCACATCAGAGAATTGTGTACTTTGTAGGAATGCTTCGAAGTCCTGGGGGTCCATTCCTTCAGCATCTCCAGTGGCAGCAAATTCGAATTCAGGTGGAACAGGAGGAGCCGATGGGGTAGCTTGTGTCGTAGTTTCAGATCCCGACCTGGGTATCCTAATGGTAAAGGGAGGTACAGTGGTCTCCCTTCGTGGCGATACCTCAAGAGTAGTCAGAACTTCCCTTGTCTGGACACAAGGGATCGCACCCCTCATGCGCTTGGATTGATGTGTGGACGTCTTGAGCTTCTTAAACATTTGTAATTGTGCCCAAGTTAAGGCACGTTCAATGGGAACATCGTATGCTAGGCACCGGTAAATAATGCCTGTGATTGCACAGCATCCGTTCACCACTAATTTCCTAGAAGACCGTTTGTTTGCTTCATACAATTGATCTATAATCCATACCGGTAGCTTAATGGGTAACGCACCTGCTTCCGCTAAGTAGAGAGCGAACCAGATTCTCTTGTGTGGTTGTGTGAAGCGGTCTTGGCCGGGAAAGGCGAAATGTTGCATGCACATGCGGAGAGGGATGGACACGTTTGGTGTGAGTGCTGCCATGTCTTTAAGCTTCAATAGTTTCCTATCCTTCATGTTAGTGGGAACAAGAGCATCCTTTTCAGAGGGTACATGCGTGCCGTGCATATTCAAAGCGTCGCTTACCAACTCCACAGTAAGTTCAAACCTCTTCAACTCATTGTTGCCCAGCAAGGAGGGAAGAACAAATGATCCGGGTTTGTCCTTTTCTTCATTAGCTTGTAATGTGGAGACCAAATAGTAACATCGGAGGAGATCTGGTTTAGGTAGTGGGGCTTCAAAGTATTCTGCCAGCCCTGCTCGTTGCCATATGGTCTGGAGATCCTCGGTGTTCTGTAAAGTCTCGAACTCCTTGGAGAAAAATTGGAATCGAACCCATGATCTGTCATACTCGCACTTAGACTCCCATATATACTTGGCCTCTCCTAATGGACCTGGCATGCCATTGAACCAATGCGAATTGGCATGGACTCTTTCTGTGATCCCTGTGGGTGGATCCGGCACCGGAATTTGCTGAAGGTGCTGCAGCTCCACTGGTCGTTCAGTTGGTGGCACATCCACAGGTAGACTATCCACATCAATTCCTGCAGTAAGTATCCCTACTTGTGAGCCCGAACCTGTCGCTTCTGCCATTTTACTGCTTGCCTTCTGATTCTGTGAGAATATAGAATCATGTGTTAACATCGTAATGGACAGAATAAATCCGTTGTTGTCCCCGTTACAACATTAACATGAGGTAGATGGTGAGTTAGTGGTTAGTAAGTGCACGAAGACAGTGTGTGTAGTTAATGCTTGGGTATTCCTAGGAGACTAATGCAGTTAGTAAGTGGAGGTGAATTTACAAGTTGGGGTCGGGGGGTTTATTACAGCTCTTAAGCTGCCAAATGCAGTGGATGGGTTTTTCTCTTGGTTTCGTAGAGACGCTAGAGAACATTATAGGTGTATCAGCTTGAACATGAGGCCTTTTAGGGACCCATTTACAAATGATTCTGTTCGTGTTCATGGGCCTTGGTGTGTTCGTGAGTGTTGAAAACGAGTGGATGCCGGTTGTGCGAGTGAATGGGTTACGCTGTATAGGTTGTGGCTTCGGCGTAGCTATTTGCGCCCGCAAGCAAGCCTTAGGCACCCAAATTTGTCTTGATTGTGGGCTAGCCTTCATCGACTTCTTGGGCACCCAAATAGATTTCACGTTAGCAGAAGAATTTCCGAAAGACTTCTTATTAGTGTCGTGTTGTTGGTTACTAATAAGAGGCTTTGCCCGTGTGGTTGGCTTGAGTGCAACCGGGTGTTCGCCTTTCCGCACCCACACTTGTTTCACTTGCTGGGACATTTTGCTGCGCAGGTACTTTGGATCCCGGACATAGGTAGTACTCTGCTTCTTCTGCCTTTGATCCACCTTTGGTTGTTGCCTCCTTCTGGCCTTTGGAAAAGAAGGGAGTTCCTTTGCATCCCTGACTCCTTTTTTGCGAATATCATTCCTCTGCAACACATAGTTTTGGACAAGAACAACATGGTCATCTTCATGTGTATTCCTGGAAGGACCAGGAGTCTGTGCCTTTCCTAGTTCCTTGAGTGCTCCATTATCTAACTCTACTGTAATTCGACTATGATTGACCCAAACCTGAAGAAGTCCACTTCTTAAGTTTAAGTTGACTGCTTGGTCATAGATCCAATCTTGACCCAAGACAAGAGGTTCAGTGAGATCCTCGTCTTGACACACTAGTACTTTAACTGTTATAGCCTCATCATGAATATAGAGGGGAAGTTCCACCTCGCCCATGCAAGGGGTTTCCACGCCTCCCAATCCTATGAGATACGCTTCCACAGGATTAACAGTTAACTGCAACTCTTGACAGTAAGACAATTTAACAGCACTAGTGGCTGCACCTGAGTCAATCAAGGCTCTTACGGTCCTTGCACTCTTTCCTTGTCCTATATCTAGGGTTATGAAGGACGTCGATCAATTATCCTATGCGAGCTTGTTCCTGCGACTTCACACATGGCCATAGGATATCCTTGATCTGCATAGTCATTCGTTCTAGGCTGATCTCTACCTTGCCTTCGTAACTTCATCCTTCTGATGCGTTCTAAAGCTTCTGCTTGAGCTTCTTCTCGAACTCGCTTTTCTTCCTCTTTGCGTTTCTTAGCAGTGTTGAGTCGGCTGAGCATTTCCTCCGTGAGGGGTTCTTGATACAACTTGACTCTGCAACCGCTAATATAGTTTGGGAGAATATCACCTTCTAATGTGGCTAATTGTACTGCTCCACTCGTGGAGATCCTATTGATGATCATAGGTCTGTAGCCTCTCTTTTCTAGCTTCCTTGCGTGTTGTTTCAGTGTATAGACTAAAACTAGATCTCCTGCTTTCAAGCCCTTATCCTTCACATGGGCATCGAAATATGCCTTCTGTCTCTTCTTGGCTGCATATATTCCTGCATCGGCTCTCAGTCTTGTTTCCCCTAATCGTTCAAGGTCAAAGATCCTAGAGGAGAGCTCATGACCTGTCCATTCGTGCTCTTGTGCTACTTTCAGTGTAGGAATCAAGAAGTCCAAGGGAAGCACCGCGTTTTGGCCAAATACCATCTGAAAGGGGGTGGCTTGGAGTACCGTTTTGTAGGCGACTCGGTATGCCCAAACAACATGATGTAGCTGTTTGTCCCAATCAGAGCGTTTAGTGTTTACTAATTTTGTCAGTACATTGCATAAGATCTTATTGGTGCTCTCAGCTTGCCCATTAGCTTGAGGGTGATAGGGGGCAGATTTCTTATGTATTACTAAGAATTCTTGGAGTAGATTTTCAATCACTTCGTTCAAGAAATGAGTGCCTCTATCACTTACAAGCTCTATAGGTAGCCCATATCTCGTGAATACATTCTCAAACAAAAATTTAGCAGTTGTTTGAGCATCGTTCTTTGTCGTAGCCTTTACCTCTACCCACTTAGTTAGATAATCTGTTGCAACAATGATGTATTCCGCATGAGAACCTTTAGCTGGGGGATTAATAGGACCTACGAAGTCTATTCCCCACTTAGAGAATGCACGTCCACCCATCATAGGTTTCAGTGGCATCTCATCTTTGCGTATAGGATACTGAGTCCTCTTACAGACATCACACCGTTTCACATAGGTATGTGCATCCATGTGAAGGGTAGGCCACCAGAAACCCGCAAATAGTATTGCCTTGATCACCCGATCCGGTCCAAAGTGTCCTCCTGCTACACCTTGGTGAGCAGTTTCTAAGATCTTAAGATATTCACTTTCATGGACACATAGCCTCAGGTAACCATCTTTACCACGCTTGTATAGATTATCACCAATGAGTGAGTAATCCAAGGCTTCTTGTTCTAAACTCCTTTTCCTAGCCAGAGTCATGTCTGGCGGGAATGTGTTTGTCCTCAGGAAGGATACTAGAGGTTCGCTCCAATCTGGCACAATGGATACTTGATAAAGAGTGGCGTGTTCCACTGGTGGTTTAGTGCAACAGATTGGGCATTCCTTGCACAACTTTTGGACGTCAGCTTCCATAGTTGGCCAATGTACTCCGAGTCTCTTTAGGGTCTGTAAAGTTCGTTGCTTTGAGTAGTGTTGCTCTAACGCACCTACATGTGCTAATTGCAACCATTTAGCGTACTCATCCTCTTCTACGCAACAAGCCACCCTTGATCTGTGTGCTTGTACATACTTCCTGCCATGATGTGGTACTTTTGGGCTTTTACAACCTCTCTATACCGTGTGTTTACCACTGGATGGTTAAGCCCGTATGTCAATACTGGTACCAATGGCTTAGCCCACTGCGGTACAACTTCCAAATTAAACAAGTAAGCATCAGGAAGGTCATCTGACACTCCTTGTGGGGCTTCTCCTGATGTGAGCCTAGAGAGGTGATCTGCTCTCAAGTGAGTCCTCCCTTTCCTTACCACAACCTCAAAATCATATTCCATTAGCAAGAGAAACCATCTCACTAATCTTCCTGTATTGCAAGGCTTGTTTACGAGGTATAGCAATGCTTGATGATCCGTAAAAAATTTAAACTTATTTGCAAGCAAATAGTGTCTAAATTTCTTAACTGCATATACCATGCCTAAACCTTCTCTCTCCGTAGTGGTGTAATTTCGTTCAGCCGCATTCAACTGTCTACTGGCATAGGCAATTGGAAGATCCATATTACCTTCACCAGTAGGTTGTGCAAGTACACATCCAATAGCATAATTGGATGCATCCACGTGAACATGGAATGGCTTATTCCAATCTGGTGTGGTCAAGATTGGTGCTGAACATAATCTTCGTTTAAGCTCCTGGAAGGAATTCTCACATTCATCCGTCCACTCAAAGTTAGTCAGAAGCCCGTACATGGGCTTTGCAATGACAGCATACATGTGTATAAATCATCGGTAATAACCACAATGCCCCATGAAAGCTTGTACTTCCTTGACATTCTTTGGCCTAGGTAGCTCTGCTATGGCTCTCACTTTTTCTTCGTCGGTAGATATGCCATTCTTTGACACTATGTGTCCTAGAATCTTGCCTTGCCTGACCATAAAAACGCACTTTTCTGGGTTCAGGCAGACTTGATATTCTCTACATTTGTCAAAGATTTGTCTGAGTTCAGGGATATGGGTTTGTCTAATGTTGGAATGAGCACAAAGATCATCAACGTAGACTTCTAAACTCTTCCTCAGGAACTCCTTAAACACATGGCACATCAGCCTCTGGAAGGTAGCTGGTGCATTGGTAAGCCCAAATGGCATTACTCTAAAAGCAAAAATGCCCCATTCTGTGGCAAAGGCTGTCTTATGCTGATCCTCTGGAGCTATGGCTACTTGATTGTAGCCCGAAAATCCATCAAGGAAGCTGTACACTTCCTTGCCCGTCACTCTTTCTAAGAGATGTTCTGTGATGGGAAGCGGATAGTTATCTCGAATTGTGGCTGCATTAACCTTTTTCAAGTTAATGCACACACGCAGCTTGCCATTCTTCTTGGGCACCACTACGATGGGGGATACCCATTCAGTGTGCTCAATTTCATAGATAAATCCAGCTTCAACCAGTCTATCTATCTCTTCTTTGATCTTAGCAGCGTAATTATCGTTATATGTATAGGGCTTTTGCTTAGAGGGTTTGGCATCTGAAGTCATGGGGATGGTGTGTGAGCATATGTCCGGGTCAACACCTTTCAAATCCTTGTAACTCCAAGCGAATACATCTCTGTATTCTCTTAGCAAGGCTATCAACGCATGCTCTTCTTCCTCTGTTAGGTCATGGCCTATGTACGTGCATCTCTCCTCTCCTTCTTCTAGGGCCACTACTATTTTCTTGGTGGTTTCTTTGTTATCATAGGCCTCTCCTGATTGTGCCTCTCGTTTAGGCATTCTTATCATGACTCTCCTGTCATCTATCTCATACTTCTTAAAATTTTCTGGGACCTCAAACAAAGATTCTTCCTCTTCTGGTGAGGCTTCTCTCTTCTTTCGTTTCTTTCCTTCTTCCTTCGGGGTCACATGTGTTGCTAATCTTACATCATTTGTAACCTCTCCATGCCTCTGGGGTTGAAATTCTACTTCATGGAAGTATTCTTCATCTGATGCAAATGGTGGGTCCATAATGATTGACTCTAGATCGGAGTCACTTGCATCCTCAAATGCATCAGGGCTAGGTTCGCATTCTTCTAGAACTGCCTCTCCCATGATTGGCTCTATGGAGAAGACTGAAATGTCATAGCCATCCTCATCACAGTGAGGTGTCCATTGTTCTTCATTGATGGCTACGTCCATTGTTGCTAAAATTTCTGCCCAGCCATGGGGTTCAAATTCCTCATCAGGAAAAACTACAGGTGCATAGGCTGGGTCTTGAATTGATCTATGTGTTTCTTTTGCACCTACCTCTCTGGCTTTCTCTCTCTTCTCTTCTTCTACTGCTACCTTGCACATCTATAAGTGAGTGTCTTCATGCATCCATGAGGATCCAGACCCTATGGAATGCACCGATTCTGTATCATCTTTGGCTCTATGGATGGGATTCCATTGGATAGGAGGGACATCTCTATGAGAATAATCCTTGAGATTGACTTTGGTCGTAACACCCAAGTGTTGCAAATACAAGGAGTTGGTTCCCCAATCCTGTACCACTTGCAACTGTCGCATAAATGGTCTTCCCAAAATCATCTCATAGGCATGATTTTTGTTGAAGTCACATATGGCAAATGTATGCTCAAACTCGACACCACAAGTGGTGAGAGTTATTCCTTCTAGCAATCCTAGGGGTCTCTCTATGTGACCATCGGCCATCTGCAATTTCATTCTCGTTGGCCTGAGTGCTGGCTTGCCCCAACGCTTCCATAGGGAAGTGGTGGCAATTGCAACTCCTGCACCTGAGTCCAAAATTGCCTTGGTGGTGTACTCCTGGTAGGTGATGGGAAGATAGGTGTTCCCTTCTTCGCCTTCACACATATCTCTTATCTTATCCAAGGGAATTTATGGCACTGTTCTATGGGATCCTACCTGGGAACGAGGTTTGGCTACTTCTGGTACTTGTTTGGCGACATGTTTCCATACTTCAGGTCTAACCTTGAGTAGCTCTTCTAGCTTGAGATTGCACTGCACGTTAGTGTTCTTCACTACCTCTGTGTTCCTAGGTATGACTGAATCTTCGTTTCTTACCATGACTGTAGGTGCTCTCATACAAGTGGACTTTGCTTCCCATGGGCCTGTGAAGTGGGGTAGCTCTTGTATGGAATTAGACTCAAAGTCCAATCTCTCGTGAGACTGAGTACTCTCATGTTCCCCGTAAATAGATGGGATGTCTTGTGGGAATTGGTCGTGTGCATCATCCACAAGTTCAAAGGGAGGGGCGACTTCACTTTCGTTATCCCATTTGTCTTCTTGAATCTCTCGTAGGAAGTCTGGTGCAAACCGATTCATAGAAGAAGAAGTGTCTGGCTCCGTAGAATTAGGCGCATAAGCAACCTGGGAAGGAGGGCTTATTCTATCGTTGGCTCTCTCCTCGTTCTCATAGATGGCTGGAGCACAAGCTTCCTGGGGAGGGTTACTTATTCTATTACTTTTCCGAACAGGCTCATACGCTCCCTGAGAAGGAATGTAGGCAACCTGTGGAGGTACGTAAGCTTTCGAGGGAGGCTCATCTGCTTTTTGGGGGGAAAGATAAGCTTCTTGAGGAGGCACATGGGCTTCCTGAAGAGGCTGGCTTATCCGTTCTCTTGCCCTTTCCTTTCTTTGAGGGGCAGGTTCCTTTTCTGATTGTGCAATTAGCCTCTCTATTCTTTCTAGGGAGGGGGGGTTGTCTGGTTCAGTGGAATTTGGCACATAAGCTTCCGGTGGGGGATGGGTCATGTTTTTGCTTGCTTTATCTTTCTCTTGATTTTTTTCTTCCTTGGCAGATCTTGCAATTATTCCCTCTAACTTCTCTAGGAGTCCATCCAAGTGTAATTGCGTCTTGGCTGAGCCCGAGTAATTGAAAAGGCGACTGGCTTCAAACATAGTCTGAGCCAATGCGACCATTTTCGCGCACGGCTTGGTTCTTTCTATCTCTAGGTCAGCTCTAGGATAGCACTTGTCATGATCCGTGATGTTTGGCCCTTCTTGGATTCTGGCCTGATATGCTTTAAGCATCATGTCTATGTCTTCAGGAGTGGGATCAGCTAATACTGATCCTGTTTGGGGTGGTGGGTGGGTTACGTGGGGTGTCTTAGAGGGTGGAGGGATGGAGGGTGATGGGGATGGTAGCGGTGGGAATGTGTGAGAGTGCGGTTTAGATGTGATCTCTATGATTTTAGCCTTGGTTTCTCGTAGACTTTCCTCAAGTTCACTCATCTTCTTTGCCCATTGCCTTTCATTCTTTCACGACTATCCTTCCAAGCCCTTGTCCTTTTCTTTATTATGCTCTCGGTTTCACTCGCCTCTGGGTTCTTATCCTGGTTTACCCCTTGATTCTGCTGCAATGCTAGCGCTCTAGTGACTACCTGTACGGGAGCAGTGGAAGTGACGCTTCCTGCGGAATTTACCACTAACCCAATAACTTTGATAGGAGTGATTTTTGGAATATTATTGGGGTTCTTTGGGCAATCTCGTAAGAGATGCTCTTTTCCACAATCTTGGCAAAAGCCTTGTATCGTCACTGACTGGTTTTGCGTAGGTGGAGGTAAGGGGCAGTCACGAATGAGGTGATCTCCTTAGCATCTATAGCACGGTCCTCTTGGGAACGGGGGTCTTACTTGCCTAGGTTGAGGCCTAGGGTTGGGGTTTGCATACATGATGTTTGTGTAATCTGACTCCCAACTGGGTTCATTTGGCTCTTCACTATAGTAAGATTCACCATGCTCAGGAGACTGCATGTAGTAAGCCTGGGGGCTATCAACATGTGTAGAATCAAAGCTATGGTCACTCGGGTCACTTTCAGAAAGCAAGGATGTTACAGGGACTATAGCTCTATTCAGGTTCTCTTCTGCAGCAGTGTACTTTACCGGAATCACATTGGCTGGAGCTGGGGGTTGTTGTGCTAGCACCGGTTGAGGTCTTTGTTGGTTTTGATATTGTGGTTGATAATTTTGTTGTGGCCTGCCATATGGCTGTGGAGGGTACTGGTTCTGGTATCTTCCCTGCTGAGGGTATGGCTGAGGGTGGGGTTGCCTAACTGCCTGCTTGTTGTATGGGCAATCTTGTGCGGTGTGATTGGTGTATCTCCGTTCTATGGTGCAGTACTGGCTACTAGGATTTACTTGGGGCTGAGCCATAATGGGGCAGACATTCGCCATGTGGTCACCACCACAAGTGTAGCACCTTTTCACAGGGGCAAACCTTGGGATTTGTTTACTAGTTACCCCTAATTTCTGAGCTACTTTTTCTGCGAGTTCCTCAATTGATGTGGATTGCGTGGAAGAGTGACTAGATGCACTATCTGAATCTTTGTAGATTTTGGAAAGCTCTAGTTCTTCCCCTAGGTTATCTTCAATGCAATGCACATGCGTACACACTCTTCTATAGTCCTAGGGTCTTTCAGATACACATAGGATCTCAATTTCGTACTCAGCAATCCATCAAGGAATAAGGCTACTTGTTTGGCAGATGTGGGTAGCTCCGAAACAGGACATCTTTCAAGGTATTGCCTAAATCTTCTTCCTGCAAGTCTCACAGTCTCTTGAGGGGTTTGCTTGAAGCTGTGAATCAGTGAGGAGGTATTGTGTCTTATGCCACTCTTGGAGAATTCAATAATAAATGCTTCTAGGAGTTGGTCTATGCTCCTGAACTGG
The DNA here is from genome assembly GCA_020310875.1 of Ceratopteris richardii. Taxonomy (NCBI): domain Eukaryota; kingdom Viridiplantae; phylum Streptophyta; class Polypodiopsida; order Polypodiales; family Pteridaceae; genus Ceratopteris; species Ceratopteris richardii. Next base: position 123,752,462 of record CM035406.1, read on the forward strand.
CGCTCATCCAATGGCTGAAACCATGTAAGTGCTGTGTTCCTAAGGGTTAGACCGAAGGCATTGTACTGCGTGAATAGATCCTCCACTTGTTCAGCTCTCAAGACTTGCTTGAACTCCGCCACATGATCATAGGGATCTCCTGTGCCATCAAAGTAATTCTTCATGGACTTAACTAGCTGAGTCGGTCTCAGAGTTCTTGCGTGCTCTCTAGGTCTCGGCAGAGGGAATCCATCCACATTTCTTTGGTTCCTGTGAGCTCTAAGCACCTCAGGTTCTACCCTATTCATCTCCGTCCTCGTTCTTTCTCTGCCCACTGGATTGGCAAAGCTTACTTCTGGTCTATCTCTACTTCTGTCTCTTTGCATTCCATGAGCTTGGGATGTTCCAGCTCCAGGGTGACCATAGGATACATTCGATCTTGGTTGAGGGAAAATGAATTCACCCTTCCAAGTGTAAGCATGCCTATCATTTTCTGTCACCACAAAGATCCTTTCCGAAGTGTGATCTAAGTAGGTCACTCTACCTGGGCTATCCGGATCCTTAAACTCATAGATCATGATAGTTTCTATATCAGTTGGCTGATTAGATTTATACCTCCAGAAGGCTTCGTCAGTTTCTCGATTGAGGAGCAACTCTATGCTCTTGTTGTCTTGGGGAACCCACTCAGGTGTGATAATCCTAGTGAGAACAGATTTGCCTCGGGGTGTTCTAGGTTCTACTCCCATGTTTCCTTGTTCCAAGTCACCTAAGTCCGCTTCTGAGATTACATTTCCAAATTCATCTGTCCTATCTGGGTGACTGGTGACTACGTATATGGTTCCTTCTTTGTCCAGGTATGCACCGTTTTCAAACTTGACAGCTGGGTGCTCTAGTCCTATGGATTGGTCAGGGTTTTTAATCTGGACCACGGATCTTCCTAGGCCGTCCTCATAGATGCTAGCACCTAATCGGTTGGTCCTAAGGTATTCCAACTGTGTTTTGTAAGGGCCTTCTACCCTGTGCAAGTAAGGCACTCCTGAACTTCCTGTAGGTCTGTCCATGCCTTGAGACATCTCTGACTCACTGGTCTCAGAGCTAGGGTAGTACGAGTGGTGGCTCAACTGCTGGGCCCAAGACCTAGTAGTGTGGTTAACACTGGCCTCTGAAGATCTGAGGCTTCGTCTCTCCCTTACTAGATGTCGTCCTGATCTAAGGTTCATATGCCTATCTAAGTAGCACAGTTCTTTGCCCAGAGTACAACCTCGTTGCTGGTTACTTTATATTAGTCGCTTGGTTCTTTTTAGTCATTTTATCGTGTTTAAGGTCTCGTCTGATATCACGTCGTCAGGAATATTTGAATGTTGTTTCGCACTTACAGTTGATCGTTCCACGTTAAATTCTTTCCCTTTAAAATTCTCGACAGTACAAGGATTATGCCCTTAGCTTGAGCTTGAAAGTTTAGGTATGCTTCAACTTGATAGTTGCCTATCGTCGCCCTGACTTACTCCTACTTCTAATCGTTCTTAGCCTAAGCTAGGAATTGACGAAAAGGAGTTGAGAGTATTCCGACCTTTCTTGTTGAACCTTGCTCTTTAGTGCTCGAGAAGTTGATTCTCAAGCTTGCGCAAAACCCTTGCTTGGACGCTCTCAATTGCTTCTCAATAGACCTGCATCAGTCTCAAGATTAGCTCCAAGTTGACCTTTCAATTGACAGACAATTTATTTCAGACACTTTTTTAATGACCCTTGTTCCCCCTTTTGTGTTGCTAGAAATTTCCTCTAGAGCTCCCTTGGTGTTTCTACCCCTCTGTGTGTCAACTTCCAAATATCCTATCTGAAAATCAACGCGTTATTCTTATAAAAAACAGTTGAGGGCGTGTAGTATATGCCACGAGCTTTCCGACAAGCCCTAGAGCTCAAAAAATGGATTTCGTATGAAAAAGTTATGACTGTTCAGGGTTTAGGGGGTTAACTTAGACAAACAGAACCTTTCAGGGTTTTAATGCATTTTTCTAAGGCCTTTGCAAGTGTATGAGTATTTGAGAGTGCAACTATGCCCAAAGTTTAGCCTAAATTTCCAAAAAATTTACCCCTTAATTTTTGCCGAAAATGTCTGTCTGTCGCGATAGACGGTGTCTGTCGCGATAGACACAAACTATCGTGGGGGCTGTCTGTCGCGATAGATGGTGTCTGTCGCGGATTTCTGTCTGTCGCGATAGACGGTGTCTATCGTGGAATTTTGGTCTGTCGCGATAGACGGTGTCTGTCGCGATAGACACTGTCTGTCGTCTGTCGTGATTTGGTCTATCGCGATAGACGGTGTCTGTCGCGATAGACTGGTCTGTCGCGATAGACGGTGTCTGTCGCGATAGACGGTGTCTGTCGCGATAGACGGTGTCTGTCGTGGAATTTCGGTCTGTCGCGATAGACGGTGTCTGTCGCGATAGACAGTGTCTGTCGCGATAGACGCTGTCTGTCGTGGAATTTCGGTCTGTCGCGATAGACGGTGTTTGTCGCGATAGACGGGGTCTATCGTGGGTCTCTGTCTGTCACGATAGACGGTGTCTGTCGCGATAGACTGAAAAAACGCAAATTTTTGAGAAACTTCTAGTGATTTAGAGTGCCTTAATGATGTAGGTTACCGTGACAAACATGCATTCACAAAATTTTAAGTTTTTCTGTCTGTCGTGACAGATAGAGGTCGTCGTCCCGGGACCTGTGCAGAGTCTGTCGTACCTGCGCACACTGCTGGAGGAGGTGGTACAGCAAGTTCCTGCAACAAAAGCTCAAAAACACACCAAAAACAGATAACATGCAAGCTCTCTCTCGCTCTCTCTCACAATGAAATGAGGGAAATGAGGTGGGGGGTGTAATATGACCAAAAAACTGAAATTTTTTGTGGAGATGGAGATGGAGATGGGAGATGGTGGAGATGATGATGGTGATGATGGTGATGCAAAAGTAAGGAAGAAATGAAGAAAAATTAAGAGAAAGAAGGATATTACCTATAACTCCAATGTCTCAACTCGACGTCTTACCATCACACGCTCGTCCTCGAAGCTCTCTCCCCGGCAACGGCGCCAAATTTGGTGTCACTCTAGCACAATGGTGAGTACCAACGTGAGAAGATTCACCTCATAATTGTCAATCCGTGGAGACGTGAGGACTAGTATGAAGACTATGAGCAAGTGAAGGCACAAGTGCGTGAGTGAGAAGCACACAAGCATGCACACACATACATGCACACGCGCACACAAGGCAAGAACAAGGAGAGGAACAATGGAGTTCTTTGCATTAATCAAAAGATCTCTTACATAAGCTCAATTCACAAACAATCTAACCCCAAAAATGAGCTCTCTAGCTCTTTTTATAGTTTTCTAACTAGCTTTGGTCTTGTCCAGACCTAGTGTCCGGCCTAGTTAAAAATTAGGTTCTAGAGTCTATTTGAGGGCTCAAACAGAGTCTAAAAATTATGAAAATTGATATGTCGCTAGTTCTAATACTCCTCAAGCTCGAGGACTCCTCGGCTTGCACAAAATGGAGTCTATTCTACCAAAAACGGGATTTACAATGTTTGTGTAGTGATTAAAATCACTTGAGTTGTAAATAATCCATGGGAAAAAAAAATGATTTGGCCTTGTTGCCGTATTGTGCATGACTCCTCTGTTGCTTTGTATGCCAACAACATAGCTTGGCACTTCCTTATACATGAGTGTCAGCTCCTTGTTCACAGTATCACTCCCAGGGGGGATTTGTTGATATATTTAGGTAGTGACGTGTGTGAACACACTAGGACCGCCGGGGCACTTTTTTCCCTCTTTAGGAGGTTTTTTTCCCCCGGCTTGTATATACGCCTATTGCCCTAATGGGCTACTTATCTTTGTACATTCTCTAGTAATACATTCAGTATTGTGTGTTTGTGCTCCAAGCTTCTTCTTCTTCCTTGTGCTGTTCGCATGCTTCCGTAGACGTCTATCTCCAACAAGATTGATGCTGCTACGCATATTCTCACAGATAGTCAGAGTGCTTTGGCTGTTGCACGGAACCCAGTGTTTCATGCATGGACCAAACATATTGAGGTGCATTATCACTATGTGAGAAAGCGCCTTCATGCAAGAGATATTGATTTGGTATATGTGCCTACACAAGATAATGTGGCAGACATATTCACCAAAGCTCTTCCACGGGAAAAGTTTGAAGCTTTTCGCAAAGCTTTAGGCTTGTTACCTTGTGGGGGCTGATCTGTCACTCCCTGTATGTGTTCACATCATTCGCTCCAGGGGGGTTTGTTACATTGTGCTCTTTGTGTGTGCTTCTCGTGTGTCTCTCGCACTTCTACACACACCCAACAAATGACCTTTGCACTAAAAGTGCTGCTAGTAGAGGTAGAGGCCTGACACAAGTGACATACGCTTGTTACAAAGGGCATTTCTCTTAATTGGTAGATCCAAATGGAATGATTTTTGTTGCAAATGGAATCTTGATAAAGGCAATTTCTTTATATCAATTTTCATTATTTTTGAAGATCATTTGACAGGTCAAATAAGGTCTGCACATCAAAGTGCAGTCTCTAGAATTTATGAAATGGTCAGAGACCATGTCACCTAGAGGTGTTTGGTTCTCTTAGCTCATTTACTCAAATTGCGTGCTTTTTGTTTCTAACATTAGCTACACAATGCAAGATGGTGTACATAAAATTTAAAGATGAAATGTTTCTCCATTTAGGAGATATAAAGAAAATAGTAAAACTTAGCCTCTGCAAATTTTTAACATTGTGTAGGTATAGAGGCTTAGTATTTTGGTCATTGTGGAGAATACAAATGTCCAAATACTATGAAACTTATACTAATAAAATTAGATAGTAGTAGCTATATGCTATTAAAATTTCGAAGAAATTGAACATCATTTGATAGGCCAAATGATCTATTCTTCTCAGACTAATCTCTGGCGAGAATTTCTGAAAGAGTGGTACATAGGACTGATGAGCACATGATATTTTCATATTGGAAACTCCAATTTCAAAAAAAATTTGTTGGAGAAGGTACTCCAGTGGAGACCCTATGCTCTAACCAAAATTCAAGGATTTTGGAATTTATCTTCATAGTTAGAAGATATTTTAAAAGTGCAGCAGCATTGTTTCTAGGCTCACCTAAGTGCAGGTGTAGCAGAGATAGAATTATACTTTTGAATGAGTATTTGATTTCATTTTGAATTGCAATTTTGTGGCACCAAACTAGATAAGTTGATCTAGATTTGGGCACAAATAAAAAGAAATTTGGAGTTTGTTTGGTCCATCTAAGGCTTCAAGAAGATGACCCTGTACATTTTCAGACTTGGTCGTCAAATGTTCGACCCTTCTAGTAAAATGGTCATAAAACTCTGCGAAAATATCCAAATCAAATGATTTTTGTGCCTAATGAAAGCTTGAGAAAATTTACAAAAGTCTGGAAAATTTCGTAGATTTTGGATGAGTAAAAGTTAGTTAAAATTAAGATTTAATCTGCTGCTATTGGAAATTGTTTATGCGGGAGGCATTGTTGAAAGGAAAAGACTTTTCACGGTTTTTTATGATATTTTTTTTGAGATGGTGTGATCACCATGGGCTAGATATGCCCTAGATATGTGTTTATTGATCATTGGTTTTTGGTGACCATTCTCAGTAAGACAGAGGAGACTCTATCGAAATTTTTAAAAATGTATATAATGCCATGAGAGCATGGAACAGGAGAACTTTGATAGTTGTTCTCAATTCATGTAATTGGATTCATACAAGTTGTATAAATTCCAATTTCTTGTGATTTAATATTTGATTCAAGTCGCATGAGTTGATTTCTGATGCAAGCCGCATCCTTCACAACTCTAGTTGAGTTGATCGATTGTAGAGTTTCTCACTTCACAACTCTACATGAGTTGATGTTACAGATAGTTATGAGTGATAGAGTCATAGGAATGACTCTGTTCTTTCCATCGAGGGAAGGAAACACTTCAGGAACACTTCATGATTTCATTACATTATTTATGGTTGTGAGTACTCACCGAGTTATTCTTATCATTTTTGAGAGAAGTGTTCGACTTTAATCTCATACACACATCTATGTGGGGTATAAAGTTGGTGGTATGGGACATCAAACTTTGTATTCTACCTAGGTGTAGGACAGATGGTATGGGAGAGAAGTCTCTGAGATTGTATTTTTATATGATTTGGAGTTCATTTATATGATCTTTTGGTATCATCTTATGATTAGACAACAGAGGGGCAGTTGAGACAATCACTCTGTATGTGATCGCAAACAAGGCAAGTCCGCAGGCAAGTAGCCTAGAAGCGGAAAGGCAAGGTTTGCACATAAGAACTATGACTAGGCAATTGCATAAAGAAGAAATTCAAAGAGTACGTACTACTTTATTTTCTATGCCTGAGAATAGGCCATGGTTCATACATAGTATGTATGAGGTGAGCTAGATGCTTAGCCTAGTGGGCTATGAGTGTACACACATCTACTTACTATTTTTTCAGTGTATTTAGTGGATTTACATTATGGTTCTCATTATATCTGGGAGTGTCACATTATTACACTACTTTACCAGATACACCTCAATCCTAGTTGGAAATGATTTGATCATAGTGATGATCAGATGGTGGTCAAAGATAAAGCAAGTTTCATCCACTTGGAACATCTTGCATGTTGTTATTAAGAAGGTGGTGGTAGTTCCACTAGTTGCTATATTTTCTTAGCAGATCTTCACTTGGCATGATGGACTTAGTTCCACAGAGTGGATTGGAATTTACTTTGTATGGGAAATATTTTGATCCATAGTTTGGATTATTATATATGATAGATCGAGATGTGGATCCATGGTTTGGATATGACTGATTGAGATTTTAATGCATTGTTTGGATGTGATAGATTGAGGTCTTGGTCCATAGTTTGGATCATTCACATATTGATATCTATGTCCACAATTGATAGATTGACATATTGATATCTTGGTCCAGAGTCTGGATCGTTGATAGATTATCATCTTGGATTCACAGTTTGGATCATGATGAGATTTTCTTTAGTTTTATTTCATTACAGTGAGTAAATCAAGCAGATTTACTTGAGCTTAGATATTAAGTACTATTTGGAAAAGATTTCCATTTATTTTTAGTATTCACAGAGACCAGGACATAGTCAGATTATTTTAGGTGAGCATAATATTTTATTACTCCAGTGAACTAAGTTATTTTGCATAATTATACCATATAACAAGTTGTCAATGGGTATTTCAGGGAGACAAGGGCAAGCTGTCGAGGTCTCTACAGGTGACAAGCCATCACAAGTTAGTGGTCAAGGTCTAGGCATAGGGAGTCCGAGGATATTCCGAGTACTTATGCTGCGCACATATGGACTCATTGGGCCTCAGAGGGATTCCTACAGTATGCCCAAGGCAAGGACTACTATTTGTTGGTGGAAATGCTAGATATAAAGCACAAAGACTAGTTGTCTACTTTTTGAGCATATAGTATTTCAGACACCTACCACACTCTACTTTTATTCTTTGGAATCACAGATTTTGATTCCCAGGTTTATAGCTCCTTCTATATCATTGAGGACAATGATCTTTAGAAGGGGGAGAGAGTGTTATATTCCAGAGATGTACATGCTTGGAGGAACGAGAAGTTCCTTGCTCGGGGGATAGCCAAGGCCAAAAGCCAGAGAGTTTATACGAGGACCTACTCATGATGGCCAGATGAGTAGAGGGACCTTAGAGAGAACTCTAGATGGTGACTAGGCAAGGTCTATAAATAGGTTGGGAGGTGAGTCCCAGGCATGTCATTCTCCACTTCTCACATGTGACATCATCTACTAGTCCTAGATTATGTCCAATCGTGCTTGTGATCACAATGACTCAGCTTAGTCTCGATCTCTATGCTTTTATTAGTCAATCCCATAACTAGACCAGTAGCTAGTAAAATTCCCAAAGCAATCCAATTCCATTCTAGGAACATTATTTCTAGAAAAGTTCCTCGTTTTCCTTAGTTCTTAGGTAAAGATTGGGATAGAATCAAAGGTGACATCCTCACTTTGTGGTGAGATGCACATAGTTGTAAGAGGTGATCCATTTATGACTGGATCCTTGGGCATATAAGTGGTGGATGTGAAATCAAACAAAACACCACTTACATGGTCCCAATTTCAAGAATTTGAAGACTTATAACCAATCGTGTTGGACCCACAACTAGACCACTAGCTAGTACTATTCCCAAAGCAATCCAATTCCATCCTATGATTGTGGAAAAGATCTTCATATTCCTTAGTTCTTTGTGGTGAGATATGCATTGTTGTAAGAGGTGATCCATTTATGATTGGGTCCTTGGGCATATAATGGTGGATGTGTCTTTGGAAATCAAACAAAACACCACTTACATGGTCCCAAGTTGAAGAATTTGAAAAATTATAGCCAATCCCTTTGGACCCGAAACTAGACTAATACCTACTACAAATCCCAAAGCAAACCAATTCCATCCTCCAAACATTCTTTGTGGAAAAGTTCATGTTCCTGAGTTCTTAAGTTAATATTGGGATAGAATCAAAGATGACGTTATAAGAGGTAATCCATTTATCACTAGATCCTTGGGCATATAAGTGGTGGATGAGTTTTAGGAAATCAAACAAAACACCTCTTACATGGTCCCAATTCAATAAATATGAAGGATTATAGCCAATCCCATTTGACCCACAACTAGACCAATATCTAGTACAATTCCTAAAGCAATACAATTCCATCATATGAACATAATTTGTGGGAAAGGTCTTCATGTTCCTTAGTTCTTAGTTGAAGATTGGGATAGAATCAAAGATGACAGCCTCACTTTGTGGCGAGATGTGCATAGTTGTAAAAGGTGATCCATTTATCACTAGGTCCTTAGGCATAAAGCTGGTGGATGTGTTTTTGAAACAAAAATGAAACACCACTTACATCATTGCAATTTGAAAAATTAGAAAAATTATAGCCCAACCCATTGGACCCACAACTAGACGAGGAACTGGTATGATTCCCATAGCAATCCAATTCCATCCTTAGTTCTTAGGTGAAGATTGGGATAGAATCAGATATGACATCCTAAATTTGTGGTGAGATGCACATAAATGTAAGAGTTGTTCCATTTATCACTAGGTCCTTGGGCATATAACTAGTGGATGTGTTCTAGAAAGCAAACAAAACACCACTTACATTGTCCCAATTTAAAGAAATTGAAGACTTATAGCCAATCCCATTAGACCCACACCTAGGTGAGGAGCTAGTACAATTCCCAAAGCAATCTATAGAACAAATTTTTGAAGGACAGAGTAAAGGATGGCACCAAGGACCAAATATCAAATTGGGTGCCAGACGTCCAAAATCTGGAGTTGGGCGTCAGACGTCCAAATTCTGGAGTTGGGCACCAGACGTCCAAAATCTGGAGTTGGGCGCCAGAGGTCCAAAATCTGGAGTTGGGCACCAAGACGTCCAGATGGTAGAATTGGTAGAATTGGGCGACTGCATGCCCAAGGCATGCCCAGACAAGCAGACCTGACAAGGCTGCCAAGTGGGACCCAGCCACTCATCATTACATGACAAAGTCTGGTACTGGCGGCGGCAAGGCTGACAAATGAAACCGCCTAGTGCATTAACTTCCCATTACTCCCATGTAATGGACTTTCCTATTGTAACCGGTTCCTCACCTCTCTCCTATAAAAGGCGAAACCTCAAGAGAGAAACATATGACAGATGACATATGATATACGATAGGAGATAGAGCTTGAGAGTGAGAGCTAGTAGATGGTTGAGTCCTACTCATATGATTTACTTATGCTGCTTATGTTATTTGCCGATGCCACTTATGTGAGAGTACTTGGAGGTTGTATTCAGTTGTTTGTTTTGTGTTTGAATGATAAGTAGTATGCTTAGCTGTGGTATGATTATCTAATGATTGTTATTCAGATTGTGTTAAAATTGGCTCTCTAGTTAGTGTGGTCTCGTGTTCTATTCTGCATACTTGCTATTGTTGTGTCTCTTTCTTCAAAGTGTAGTTCCAGTGATGATATGGAAGCTGAGGCTATGTGTCTATCATGTTTATGTGCTTAAATGTGTTTATGTGTTTATATGTTCTCCAGGAGTAGTGCATTTTGCATTCCCTGCACCCACACACTTCACTTCACCACCTACAGGTGGAAATTTGGCACGCACGGTGGGACAGGGCTTCTGGAGATTTCTGGTTACTTGAGAAATCACTTAGAATTGAGTACCCTTTCCTTTGAGAAATCATTTGGGATTGAGTGCCCAAGGCCACCTCTCCCCCTCCTCCCCCTTCCTACCTTCTTGGGCGACTGCTCCTCCTCATCTTCCTTAATTTCTGTGGGCGACTCTCCTCCTCGTTTGGAGTCTTGGGCGACTCCTCCTCCTCTCTTGGCTTCCTAGGCAAACCTCCTCCTCCTCCTCCTCTTTCCTGGCTTCTAGGGCACCTACTCCTCCTCATCCTCTCTTGGCTCTTGGTTTGGGTGACTCCTCCTCCTCCCCTTCTTAATTTTTTGGGCGACTACTCCTCCTTATCCTCCTTCTTGGCTCCTTGGACGTCTACTCCTCCTCCCCCATTGAAGTAACCTCTTCTTGGGCGAAGAATCCTCCGGGGCGACTTCTTCATTGGGGTAATTTCCTCCTTCAGAAGTAGTTCGAAAGATGGTCCATGACCCACACCAGAGCTAGCAAGGAGAAGCAACTAAGCCCTAAGAAGAGACTGTAAGACAATAGTTACGCAATATAACACAGGAGCAATAACAGAGAAGATAACAGATATAGGAGAATCTCAACAATTTTCTACTAGCAGCAAGTACAAAGATGATGGCGTTGTCCACCCGTGCGCTCTCAAGGTAGAGCTTAAATGGTGATCTAGACAACTCTAGATAGGGAGATACAAGGTAGAGGTATGCTGGCTCAACTCGGTGTCTTAGGTAGTGCAGAAGTCATGTATATATAGGATCATGGGTGGCCTGCCATGGACGGCTATACATGGGCGGTAGAGCGTGGGCGGCCACCGCCCGCGTAATTGCCATACACGGCTTAGACTGGTTGAACCAACCTAACAAATATAAATGATTTCTGACTCCGATAGGGAATATTCCATGGAATATTCCCTTTACCGTCGCGCCGGGGACGCTGCCCCCGGACCCCCACCAGGGGGCCCGCTGGCCCCCTGGGACCCCCCAGCCAGGGGGCCCGCTGGCCCCCTTGGACCCCCCAGCCGGGGCTGCTCACCGCTGCCCCGGACCCCACAATTGGGGACCCTGATAACTCCCTTTCCTTATAATATCTTACATGGTCCAATATGACCTTCATCCAACATTCAAGTTGGGATTCCCATCAATTGGGTAATGCATGCTTGGCTTCTCCTCATAAAGGGGGCCTTACAAAATGTGCATACAATCATGAGGGGTAGACATTGATCATATACTAACAGAGACCAATCAAGAGTTACCACAGAAGAAGGCCAGATCCTTACCTAACACCCGTAAGAAGTCTATATGTCTCAAGCCTAGTCTCTAGAATAGAAGGGTTAGACGACAAGGCTAAAACTCAAAAGACTCTACCTCAAAACACTCTTCTTAATAAAGCTATGGCAGAGGAACTTTCCACTCTTTTGTCAAGAATAAATATTAGATTTTCTTTATTTCATGGCGGTGCTAATGAAGATCCTGAAGATCATGTACGAAGATTTCTTTCAATTTGTAAGAGTAGGGGCTTACAACAACGACACGACGCATTCCTTCCTCTCTTTCCATCAACTCTTGAAGGACTGGCGGACAAATGGTTCAGCCAGTACGCGGAGAACCATTTCCAAACATGGGAAGCATTGAGAACCGAATTCACATACGCATTTTGGCCAGGTAACTCTACAGAAAGAACATTAGATGAACTTGAGAATCTAATCTTGCATATGGGAGAATCATTTTCAGAACTTATGACGCGGGCAAGGTCACTTGTGGCAAGATTGCCGGAACCACCAGGGGATTTCCTTGTTAAGAAGTGGGTGGAGAAGGCCTTGTCGAAATCCACAGAGCAGAAGTTGAGAGAGCTGCTGAGACCAGATGCCACTTTGAGAGAATTTGAAGCAGCTGCCACAAGAATTGAGGCTGCACGGGTTCATTTCGGAGCACATCCGGGAAAGACTTTCCCCCAAGATGAAGACATGGTGACAGCCTTGAGGAAGGACCTAGAGACCTTAAAGCTTCAAAGAAATCGAGAAGAGGACAAGGGTACTTCAGAAGGTCTCACTCAAATACAACAAGAGCTTGAAGAACTCAAAACATTAAGGGAGGTAAGAACTGAACTGTGGTGTTCTCTCTGTAGTACTCAGGGACATACATCACAAGAATGTCCAAGGAGGCTAACTTGCCAGTTTTGTGGCAAGGGTGGCCATGAGGCCAAGGATTGTTATTTTCTGAAGGGTCTTGGAAATCAAACTATGATGCCAGGACAACCTCCGGCAGCTCAATGGGTAGGAGTGGCTCAGTCCTCCTTGTTAGGGCAACCACCCTTACCATCCACTACAACACCCCCTGTAACAACTTTTTACACCAATCAAGGACCTCAACGGCAAGAAGGTAGGCCTCGTCAGAACCGACCACCTAGGCCTATAATGTGTTACAGATGTGGGGAGTATGGACACTTCCAGAGTAAATGTTCACTTCCTGAGGATGCCCCACCATGCAAAAATTGTCCTGAAACAAGGGATCATTACACGAAGGACTGCCCAAAGTCAATGCCTTCTACAAGCACACCAGGTAACTCTTGCCCCCTACATATGATCATAGTACCTAATGATAAGGGCAATGTAGGCTCCCCAAGCGCCCGAGTAGTCCAACTTGAGGAACTTCCCGGAGTAATGACTAGGGCACAAAAACAGAAGGCAGCTTTGAAAGATGCTGCCAAAGAAGTAACAGATTCATCAAAGGACAAGGGAAAAAGGACCATGGAGCATGAACCTTCTCAGAGAGCCAACCACCACCAAAACAAGGAGAAAATCTCACTGGGAAGAGTAGGAAGAAATGAAGATACTAATGAGCAAGTTATTGACAAAGCTTATGCAGTATCTAAGGAGGACCTAAGGCACTTTCAGAATGGATCTACTTCAAAGAACAATCAAGAAGGCTTTCTCACCGCAATTCAAGTCCTGCAGAGCACCTACCAACAGGTATCTTTATATAACTTGTTAGCTATGAGTTCTGGATTCAGAGGAGAAGTAATGGCTGCAATAAATGGGTTAGACCCTGGCACCATAATAAGTGGCGGGCAAGGCTTCACTTCTCTAATTTCCCAACAAATACCTATACCCTCAACTTATGGCTCAGAACCATCTAGGATGGCACCTCTTACCGATGACAAGAGCCCTAGATTGACTTTAAGTATCAAGGAAACTCCCTTGGTAGGAGTTATAGTTGATGGGGGATCTGGTATTAATCTGATGTCTGAGTACACAATGACATTGCTAAATCTAAAACCAACTAAAGATGCTCATTTTACAGTATCATTAGCAGACCAAAGCAAGGTAAGCCCACTAGGCATAGTGGAAAAGGTTGAAGTCGTCATCCATAAGCTAAAATTTGTGTTGGATTTGTGGTAATAACACTCCCAAAGGTGAAGGGAGGATTTCCTCTTTTGATAGGAAGGCCATGGCTACGCCACAGTAAAGCAGTACATGACTGGGGTAGTGACACCTTATGGGTGGCCAGACCAGACAAGGTAATGAGACAACTTCAGATGGAAGGAGGAACAGATGAAGCCCTAGGTACTTCTCAAGTTGTTCTACATCCAGAGCAGACTGCAGAGGAAGACAAAGAACATAACAATGAAGAAGAGGAACAACAAACTATACAAGAAGGAGCAAACATTTGGGCCACACCTCCTCCACCATGGGTTCTGGAAAATCAAGAAATATCAGGACAAGAAAGGGATTCTTCTCCTCCCTGGGCATCTCCACCTCCTAATCCAAATTGGGCACCTGCCCCACCTCCAAACAATTGGGCGACTCCACCTCCACCTCTAAACAATTGGGCGACTCCACCTCCTATTTGGGCGCCTCCTCCACCTCCAACTAGTTGGGCGACTCCACCTCCTAGTCCAAGCTGGAGCCTCCGCCTCCAAGTAGCTGGGTCACTCCAGAGGCTTGGGCTCCATACTCTGCTCAAAGACCCCCACATTGGGCACCTGAATGGGCAGCTTATCCTCCATCTTGGGCTACCCCTACAATTGGCTGGGCGGCCCAATGGGCATCTGAAAAGCCTCACACAGAGCCATATAAAACAACATCACCTGACATCAAGGAAGAAGTTGATGTAGGAGAAGAAATATCTAATGAAGATCTAGGCGACATCATGGATTGGATTGAGGATACCAACAATGTTTCATGCTTTACAATAGCAATCAAGGAAAAAGAAGAAGATGAACCTACTGTGGTAGAGTCTGTGGTATTAGGAGAACCAGCCTAATTCTTAAGAATTTTCATGGATGACTTTCGGCCTTCTCTGGAGCAGCCTGCACCACTGCAGTAGAGAATGTGCCAGAACATTTGAAGCAATTAGAACAAGTATTCCAGCGTTGCAGAGAAACAGGTTTGAAACTTAACCCTAACAAATGTCATTTTTTGGTAACTCAAGGTACCTTGTTAGGGCATGTGGTCTCTGCAAAAGGGATGACTTCAGATCCAGATAAGGTAATGTCAATTCTTAAGCTTCCAAGACCTATAAATGCTAAAGAGGTCCAAAGCTTTCTCGGGCACATAGGATATCACCGCAAGTTTATACGCATGTATGCGAAGGCAGCATGACCACTTTCATGACTTACGAGCAAAAGTTTTCCTTTTCAATGGTTTGAAGAGGAAGAATCAGCATTTACTTTTCTAAACAAAGGTTGGCATCGGCACCTATACTCATCTCACCAGATTGGTTTAAGACATTCCACGTGCATGTAGATGCAATTTTGTATGCAAAAGGAGCTATACTGACTCAACCAAGCGAGGTACAAAAATTAGATCAACCCATTCATTACGCGATTAGACTCCTCTCAAAAGCTGAAAACAACTATAGCACCACAGAAAGAGAAGCATTGGCTATTGTATTTGCCCTCAAGAAATTCAGGCGCTATTTGCAAACCACCTCTCTCGCATCAGGCATCCAAGGCAAGCAACAAAGGGAGTAGAAGATGATTTCCCAGATAGCCAAATCTACAAGGTAAATATAGCACCTACATGGTATGATGATTTAACTCTCCTTCTAGGGAAATGCCAATTTCGTACTGGATCTACTCCATTGGAAAAGCGTAGACTCCTCCTAAAAAGTAAGAATTTCATAATGGCAAAAGATACCCTCTATAAGGTTGGCCCTGATGGGATGTATAGAAGGTGTCTTCAACCACATGAAACAGAAAGTGTTCTTCAGTTGGCACATGAAGGAAAGTCTAGTGGTCATTTTCCTGGACATATTACTACACTGAGGATACTCCAAAGTGGCCTATGGTGGCCATATCTCTTCAGAGATGCCACTAAATTTGCCAAGGCATGTGATGTTGGTCAACGATGTGCGCCCAAACCAACACGACAAAGGAACCAACCTCTTAATATCTCTGTAGCTTGGCAACCCTTTGAGCATTGGGGAATAGAGTTTGTTGGCCCTATTTTCCCAGTAGCACAAGGTTCAGGTGCAAAGTATCTTTTAGTAGCAACTGATTATGCCACTAAGTGGGCTGAAGTTATAGCCAGTAAGGAGTGTACTGCTGAAACAGTAGCCAACTTCTTGTATAATTACATCTTTTGCAGATATGGATGCCCAATAGAGGTCACAACAGATCAATGATCCCATTTCGTCAACAAGGTACTGACTTTGATTTTTGAAAAGTATCAAATATTCCATAAGAAGTCTTGTGCCTACTACCCAAGGGCAAATGGGCAGGCAGAGAGCACAAATAAGGTCCTCATGCTCCTACTAAGAAAAACATGCTTACAGTTTCCTAATACATGGAGCCAGGCATATCTTGGAACCTTGTGGGCCTACAAAACTTCTTTCAAAGCCACAACAGGACATACTCCATTTGAGTTAGTGTATGGAATACAAGCCATTGCACCTTTTGAGTTCTTGCATGGCTCCAACCGCGTGGGACTTAATCGAATTCCTGGATTTACTAGCGCTCTCTCACCGAACATTGTGCGGCTACAACTTCTTGAAGAAAAGAGAAAGATAGGCAATGATACTTTAGTGATAGTACAAGAAAAAAGAAAACAGGATCATGATGCAAACCTCTGGAAATCAAGAATTAAGGAAGGAAGCTTAGTTTTGCTATACCATCCATGACTATTTGAGAAAAAGTCTAAGAAGAAGTTGATGCCGAGATGGAACGGACCTTTTAGGGTACTACGCATACTTCCAAAACGGGCAGTACAACTCTCCACATTGACAGGCACAATACTTCCCCTAGTCAATGAATCTAAGCTAAAACCCTATGTGGAAAAATAGAAAAGAGATATTGCCCTTGTATATAATGTACATACCTGTATATTGTTCCCTATTGTTCCCTATTAGCTTATGTCATTTCTGTATTTAGATATTGGGGTTTTCTCATCTATCTTCTTCACATAACTCATTTATCTACTACCACTTTCCTCTCATAGGCTTTCGCTTCAAACTGTTTGAAGCTTCTTCTATCACTTATCACAGATGTTCTATTCCCTTTTTCTTCTGATGCCACCTCTCTAGGTCAAGAATGGCAATGGATCATCTCAAACCACTCCTCCTAGTGGCCACTTGAGCGACCCTCATCCACCAACTTATCCCTCCTCCCTCTCAAATTGGCGACCCTCATCCACCAACTTACCACTTGGACGAGCCTCCTCCCTCTCACACTCAATAACCAGCCTGGGCGACCCTTCCTCCTTGGCGACCTACCTCCTGACTCCCCATTTAGCCCTCCTACCTCTCATCCTCCATGGTCAACCAGGGCGACCCCTCCTCCTTGACGACCTACCTCCCACCTTGGGCGACCCTCCTCCAAGATCCACTTTGGGCAACCCTCCTCCAAAATCTCACCTTGGGCGATCCTCCTCCAAAATTCCACCTTGGGCGACCCTCCTCCAAGATTCCACTTTGGGAAACCCTCCTCCAAAATCCCACCTTGGGCGACCCTCCTCCAAGATCCACTTTGGGCAATCCTCCTCCAAAATCTCACCTTGGGCGACCCTCCTCCAAGATTCCACTTTGGGCAACCCTCCTCCAAAATCCCACCTTGGGCAACCCTCCTCCAAGATCCACTTTGGGCAACCCTCCTCCAAAATCCCACCTTGGGCGACCCTCCTCCAAGATTCCACTTTGGGCAACCCTCCTCCAAAATCCCACCTTGGGCGACCCTCCTCCAAGATCCACTTTGGGCGACCCTCCTCTAAAATCCCACCTTGAGCCCTCCTCCAAGATTCCACTTTGGGCGACCCTCCTCCAAAATCCCACCTTGGGGCATCCTCCTCCAAGATTCCACCTTGGGCGACCCTCCACTTATCCCATATCCCACCTCGGGCAACTCCTCCTCCGATTCCTATCTTGGTGCCAACTAACCTCCAACTAAGGCGACTTCTCCTCCCTTGGCCCTACCTCCTCATCTTGGGCAACCCCTTTGGCAACCTACCTCCCAATCACCTCTATGACCTCTAGGGGCGACCCTCCCCCTTTTCAACCTCCTTTTCAACCTCAATATCCACTTGGGCGAACATCCTCCCAATCACCTCTATGACCTCTATGGGCGACCCCTCCTCCACTTTGCAAAATTGGGCGACCCTCCTCCACTTTGCAAAATTGGGCGACCCCTCATCCCTCCACTTTGCAAAATTGGGCGACCCTCCTCCCTTTCAAGCTTTATGACCAAGCTGGGCGACCCTCCTCCACTTTGCAAAATTGGGCGGCCCTCCTCCACTTTGCAAAATTGGGCGACCCCTCATCCTCCATTTTGCAAAATTGGGCGACCCTCCTCCCTTTCAAGCTCTATGGCCAAGCTGGGCAACCCTCCTCCACTTTGCAAAATTGGGTGACCCTCCTCCTTTCTCTCAACATCGGCGACCTCTCCTCCACTTTCACCTTGGCCCTTCCTTGGGCGACCTCACCTCCTCCTCTCCTCCTTTCTCTCAACATGGGCAACCTCTCCTCCACTTTCACCTTGGCGCTTCCTTGGGCGACCTCACCTCCTCCTCTCCTCCTTTCTCTCAACATGGGCGACCTCTCCTCCACTTTCACCTTGGCATTTCCTTGGGTGACCTCACCTCCTCCTCTCCTCCTTTCTCTCAACATGGGCGACCTCTCCTCCACTTTCACCTTGGCCCTTCCTTAGGCGACCTCACCTCCTCCTCTCCTCCTTTCTCTCAACATGGGCAACCTCTCCTCCACTTTCACCATGGCCCTTCTTTGGGCGACTTCACCTCATCCTCCCTTTCAAGCTTGCATGGCCAATTGGGCGACCTCTCCTCCTCATGACCATTCTTTGGGCGACCCTACCTCCTCCTCCCTCTTGGGTTAACTTGGGCCACCTCCCCTCCTCCTTCCTTCAAAGTGACTTGGACCACCTCCCCTCCTCTTCCCTCTTGGGTTAACTTGGGCCACCTCCCCTACTCCTCCCTCCAATATGATTTGGGCCACCTCCCCTCCTCTTCCCTCTTGCGTCAACTTGGGCCACCTCCCCTCCTCCTCTCTCTAAATCTGGGCATTGGCTACCTCCCCTCCTTCTCCCTCATGCATATGGGCGACCTCTCTACCTCCCCTCATCCCCAAATTGGGCGACCTCTCCACTTCCCATCATCTTCAATAGGGCGACCTCTCCACCTCTCCTCATCCCCAAATTGGAGGACCTCTCCACCTCCCCCCATCCTCATTAGGGCAACCACTCCACCTCCCCTCACCCTCATTAGGGAAACCACTCCAACCTCCCCTCTTCCTCAATTGGGCAACCACTCCACCTTCCTCCTCTTCAATTGGGTGACCTCTCCACCTTCCCTCATCCTCAAATGGGCAACCTCTCCACCTCCCCTCATCCACGGGCGACCACTCCACCTCCCCTCATCGTCATTACAGCAACCTCCTTCTATTCTCCCAGTACGCGAATATTACATTCCATTGTTTTGATGTAATCACTCCATTTATTCTCTTGTTGTAACAAATGAGTATTTTATTTTCCCTTTCTCTCCGAGACGGAGAGACACTAGTGGCAGGCAACCTGTAGAACAAATTTTTGAAGGAAAGAGTAAAGGATGGCACCAAGGGACCAAATATCAAATCGGGCGCCAGACGTCCAAAATCTGGAGTTGGGCGTCAGACGTCCAAATTCTGGAGTTGGGGCCAGACGTCTAAAATCTGTAGTTGGGCGCCAAAGGTCCAAAATCTAGAGTTGGGCACCAAGACGTCCAGATGGTAGAATTGGTAGAATTAGGCGATTGCATGCCCAAGGCATGCCCAGACAAGCAGACCTGACAAGGTGGCCAAGTGGGACCCAGCCACTCATCATTACATGACAAAGTCTGGTACTGGCGGTGGCCAGGCTGACAAATGAAACCGCCTAGTGCATTAACTTCCCATTACTCCCATGTAATGCACTTTCCTATTGTAACCGGTTCCTCACCTCTCTCCTATAAAAGGGGAAACCTCAAGAGAGAAACATATGACAGATGACATATGATATACGATAGAAGATAGAGCTTGAGAGTGAGAGCTAGTAGATGGTTGAGTCCTGCTCATATGATTTACTTATGTTGCTTATGTTATTTGCTGATGCCACTTATGTGAGAGTGCTTGGAGGTTGTATTCAGTTGTTTGTTTTGTGTTTGAATGATAAGTAGTATGCTTAGCTGTGGTATGATTATCTAATGACTGTTATTCAGATTGTGTTACAATTGGCTCTCTAGTTAGTGTGGTCTCGTGTTCTATTCTGCATACTTGCTGCTGCTATGTCTCTTTCTTCAAAGTGTAGTTCCAGTGATGATATGGAAGCTTGAGGCTATGTGTCTATCATGTTTATGTGCCTAAATGTGTTTGTGTTTATATGTTCTCCAGGAGTAGTGCATTTTGCATTCTCTGCAGCCACACACTTCACTTCACCACCTACACAATCCTATTCGATCCTAGGAACATTCTTTATGGCAAAGGTCTTCATGTTCCTTAGTTCTTAGGTGAAGATTGGGATAGAATCAAAGATGACATCCTCACATTGTGGAAATATGCCCATAGTTGTAAGAGGTGATCCATTTATCACTAGGTCCTTGGGCATATAAGTGGAGGATATATTTTTGGAAATCAAACAAAACACCACTTATATGGCCCCAATATAAAATTGAAGACTTATAACCAATCCCATTGGAGCCACAACTAGATGAGTAGTACAATTCCCAAAGCAATCCGATTCCATCCTATGAACATTCTTTGTTGAAAAGATCATGTTCCTTAGTTCTTAGGTGACTAATCTTGCTTTTTTTTGTCTTACTTTTTTTTTCTCTTTTTCTTTACTCTTCTCTCTCTTTCTTATCTTCTCTCTCTCTCTCTCTCTCTTTAATCTTCATTTTAATCTTCCTTCTCTCTCTATCTACTCTTCTCTTTCTCCTCTTTCCCCTCTTTCTTTCTTTCTCTTTCTTTTCTTCTTTCTTTTTTTCTCATTCTCCTCTTCTCTCTCTATATCTTTCTCTCTTTCTTTCTTCTTCTATTTCTTCATGGATCTCTTTGTCTTCTATCTCTCTCTCTATCTTTCTTTCCCTCTATCTCTCTTGCCTTCTCTCTATTTCTTCACTTTTATCTTCTTGTATTTAGTGAGTACCCATCGAGTTTATCTGCACTATATCTTAATGCGCAGATAACAAAGCATCAAGCGACGATGGCCTAATGGTTAGGACGTTGAAGTCTCAGAGGGATGTCCTGGGATCATTTCCCGTCCTCTGCAAGGCTGACACTGTTCTGCTATTCGAAATATTAAAGACTCACCTTCATACGGCAGTTGTAAAGCGCTACGGAACACATCATAACTGATCCGAAAAATTCATTTTTTTGGAAATTGGCCAAGATATCTGCGGCACAGCCTTCTGAGATCCACGCGACCCACGAAAATCATGATTTCCCTTCTTGCAAGCCAAAGATTCTTCTCCATCTCCATCAAGCTCTTCCCAAGATCTCTCTCTGCTCTGATACCAATTGTGGGATTTGAACTCATGACCTACTAGCTAGGAGTATGATGGGATAGCCACTTGCCCGAAAAGCCATGGTTGAGGATTACTTTCTAATCCTCCCTCTTAGGGTGTGGTTCAACCATCTCCTGCCAGTCATATCTTGAGTCTAACACTTAATTGTGGGATTTGAACTCATGACCTACTAGCTAGGAGTATGATGGGCTAGCCACTTGCCCCAAAAGCCATGGTTGAGGATTACTTCCTAATCCTCCCTCTTAGGGTGTGGTTCAACCATCTCCTGCCCGTCATATCTTGAGTCTAACACTCTCTTCCCCTTCTAGAGATCATTGTCCGCAATGATCAATCCTTGCTCTCCCCTTGGATTGATGACCTCACCCTCGCACAGTCTCTTGAACCATCTTGTCCTCAACCTTGGTCTCCCCTTGGATTGATGCCTTGCCTTTCCGCTTCTTGGCCACTTGCCTACAGAGTTACCTTGCTCTCAACCTTGGTGTCTTGAGCCTTGCCTTTCTGCTTCTTGGCAACTAGCCTGCGGACTTGCCTTGCTCTCAACCTCAGTCTCTTGAACCTGGTTCTCACCCATAATAGGTATCTTGGATCCCAAATCTAGTGTGTCCATTGGAATGATTCATCCGAGAGCTTTCCAACGGTATATTACATGTCGAAATCCGACCTACCGATTGGGAGATACACTCAAATATTTGTTAAGCTTGCCTTTGAAGTCGACACACACGCCTTCCATCCGCCTTGCCCAAGTCTACTTCCTTTAGCTCTGATACCAATTGTGAGAAGTGGAGAATGACATGCCTGGGACTCACCTCCCAGCCTATTTAAAGCCCTTGCCTAGTCACCATTTAGAGTTCTCTCTAAGGTCCCTCTACTCATCTGGCCATCATGAGTAGGTCCTCGTATGAACTCTCTAGCTTTTGGCCTTGGCTATCCCCCGAACAAGGAACTTCTCGTTCCTCCAAGAATGTACATCTCTGGAATATAACATCACATCTGATACTAAGGGAGGAACTAAAGAGGGTTCTAGGCATCTTTCACTACTTGGATTAGTCAATCTAGGACTTATCATATGCATACTTTCTTCCCCCTCCGTGGCTTGTAGTATGTCAAATATAATATCCATTTGTTCTAGAAGTTGGAATTTCAACTACCTAAATTTGAACATTTACATGTTGAATTAATCCTTATTCTTATTCTTTCACATGTGAACTTAATCTCAAAATTTTATATACCTCATTAACCTCTAGTTATTGCTAAATCCATGATTTAACGTTCTTAATCATGCACATGTTCTCAAATTCATTGAGAATAAGTGAAATGCATCTTATGTGCATGCTCTATGATTTAATATCGTGATGTTCTCCTTTCCATATTTTCCCATTTACCTTAGAATTTCAAAAACAAAGGATGTAGTGCATATCAAAAGATTATGGACTTCATGATATTGCTTCCTCATGGGGCTCACAAAAGAGTGGATCTTCCTTGGATCTAGCTTTTCACTTGCAAGTCCACCTCGATATACCATCCATGTCCTTGTTTACTTGCAAAACCTCACCTTCTTCAAATATAAAAGCTTTGATCTTCAAGAGCTTGATAAAACATCCAAGATCATGAAGATGTACTCTTGGTCTCTTCTTCTTGAATGATGAATTAAGATGCAGTTTCACTTGCTAATCTTCTCCTTTATATCTCCAAAGTAAGGTCTCTCTCTCTCTCTCTCTCTCTCTCTCTCTCTCTCTCTCTCTCTCTCTCCCCCCCCCTCTCTCCCCTTTATAGGTCTAAATAAAGACACAAAATATTATAGTATGCACTATATGTAGAGGAATAACACTTTGCATAGCCTTATTTGCACAAAAAAAGGCCTCCTTCTACTCTATGTGCAGATATGAGAGGAAAATAATATGTGTCAAACTAATTCAAGTTATGTATAGAGAAGTGATTCAACAATAGGGAACAGGGGAGGCTAGAACTTTCATGCACATGACTTAAGAGAGGTGTAAGTGTTGAGCCCATAAAAGTCATGTTGGTCAAAGTCAACTGCAGTCAAAGTCAAGGTCAAAGTCAACTGGTCAAAGTCAACAAGGTCAAGGTCAAAGTCAACAGGTGCAAAGTCAAAGTGCTAAAGTGCAGGTGTCAAAGTGCACAGGTAGTGCACAATTAATTGTCCACAAAGGGTAAATTGGAGAAAGTGGGTTGCAGGTTGCAGAGGTATTTTCTCTAATTTCCTTAAGGTTCAAAGTGTGTTTTAAAGTATTTTGGAAGGTTCAGGTGAACCCCCCTTAGGTGCAAAAGTGAGGACTTAAAAGAAAATGTGAAGGTATGTGAAGCGGCAACGTACGCACAGGTGAAAGTATGGCCCCCCCATTAAAATTTTGGGTTTTTTGTCTAAAGTCACTACAGGACAAAACAGTGAGTCGTTGGTTGCCACTTGGTAAGACAATCTTGGGACATCAAAGTGAACACCAAGATACCATTGCAGTTAGGAGCGTACCTGATCGACACACTCAAATCAAGGCAAGGTCTATTCTTGGACCAATCTTAGAGTAAGCAAGAGAAGCATAGTCTAAGTGAAGCAAGAGAGAGAAGTGCAAGAGTCACTAGTTTGCGACGCAGAGAAGTGGAAGTGAAGGAGTGCATAGGGAGGGCCTAAGGGATTGTGCAGAGAGTGCTAAGCTAGCCCCCCCCTCAAGTATCTCAAGGTCCCATTGCAGAGGGCGCGTGCCGACAGAAGGTATTCACTCCTCCCCCCTTTGTGGAAGCTTGGTGCAAGGTGTGCACAAGGATAAGCTTGAAGCAGGTGGAGGTTTGGTGCAGAGGAGGCCGGCGGCAAGAAGACTTTGGGATATTGGGTATTTTGTAATTGGGCACTCTGTAGGATGGTGCACAGAGAGGTATTGGCTTGTCTTGTACTTCAAACATTGTAATTGTCTTACTGTAATCAATCGGTAGAAGCTTCCAGGTGTATTTTCTCTTCTTGTTTCTTCCCTTTCTCCTACAAACCCTCAAACTCCTTCTTGTCTAAGAATCCACCAATAGTAAGGATTGGAAAACAATGGGATATATCCCACATGTTTTGCTAGATGAAGGGAGATGGGAGTATAATAAGGCATCAGAGATCTTCTTATTCACAACTTAAGGAGAAGGAGCAAGTAATTGGTTCTCCTTTCATAAATACATAGGTTGTTGTGTGGGCTTTTTCGTGGGAAAAAGTTGGTGCCAAATGAGACACTTGAACAAAATCTTCATCTAAAAAACCTTCCTTTCCCTCCTTCGAGGATGTTCCCACACTTTGAACTACTAGAGGAACAAAATATTTTGTAGATGATGAATCCAAAGTCTCCATTTGAATCTGCTATGTTTCCTTCACCATAGCAAGCTGACCATAGATCCAATACTAATGTGGCACATCCTTGCCAAATGTAGATAAATAACATACAAATACCCACCAAACAACTATTATATCTCTCCCTTATGCACCTACATAGATTAATCCCAAGACCACCTCCTTCCCAACCCCTAGACTTAACCACTAGGTTAAGCATGTACCTTGATTAATACTCCAAAGGATCACAATGTTATCTTGATGTATAGGTTGGTCAAGCTGCTTCACAATAGTTGGATTGATCCGATAATGTATTGTGGGCATACATGATGTACCATACATTTGTTGCAAAGTCGTTGTGGAGAATTATGCAAGATGTTTGAATACAAAACATTATAAATGCAAATACTACAAATGTAGATGATATAGGTGGCGTTGAGGATGTTTTAACTTTTGTTTTTTTGTGTGTTTCCTATTTTTGTTACTACTTGAATTCCTATTTTGACTATGTTAGGTGTAATGCTAATAGCCCTAGCTAATGTAAAGATTCAATGGGATGAAATTTGGGTATTGAGGGTAAGGTGGATGGCTTGAATCACTTGTTATGGGCATACATGATGTACCATATATTTGTTGCAAAGTTATTGTGGACTAATGTGCAAGATATTGAAACATATCATATTATAAATACACATGCTCCAAATCTAGTTGATTTAGGTGGTTTTATGTATGTTTTAGATTCTAAATTTTGTGAATTTATTACTTTTGTTCCTCCTTGAATCCCTATTTTGACTATGTTAGGTTTAGCAACATAAAGATGAATAGGCACATGTCTCTATTTCTTTTTTTTTCCAAGTGTGACATTATTTATCATTTTCAATTATGCAGTACAATTAAGGATCTTGTCCTATTATACTAGTAAAAGAATGAGACCCATGGGTCTTATTTTCAAAAACAACCAGAGAGTATAATATGAACGAATGTGATTATACACACACTTTCCTCAAAAAAAAAAAATCAGATATCTGAAGAAGAATCCGATTCTTGTGGATGAACGTTTGCAAAAATTTCACTTTTCTAGGCTTTTCACAATGGGCATCTTGATTCTTATTAGACTTTGACATCCAATCTTTGTGTGATGATGAAGGGAAATCCTAATGATTCATCATTCAAAGAGATAGAAATCCAAACGCTTCATCATTCAAAGAGATACTTTCATTTCTAAAGATCTTTCCCCACCTTGTATAATGGGATAGTTATCTTTATAAGCTAACCAATGTGATTTCAAGATTCTTCTTTTTCCTTGATCTTTTTTGTGTGCATGTTTTGATCTACCAAACTCCAAGTAGGGCTAATTATTAGAGTTTGAGATCTGCGGAAGTATGCAAACAACACAAGGAAGAAGAAGAAGAAGAAGAAGAAGAAGAAGAAGAAGATGAGCTTGGAGTACAACACACAATACTGAATGTATTACCAAGAGAATGTACAAAGATAAGTGACATGTACGGTTACATGCATATATACAAACTAGGGGAAAAAACCTCCTAAAGAGGGAAAAAAGTGCCCCAAGGGTACTAATGTGTTCACACACATCACTACCTAAATATATCAACAAATCCCCCTCGGAGTGATGTAGTGAACAAGGAACTGACACTCATGTTTAAGGAAGTGCCAAGCTATGTGGAATCAATCCACACAAGGAAATAAGCCCAAAGTTTTGCAAAAAGATTCAAACTTCTCCCTAGGTAGAGCCTTTGTGAAAAGGTCTGCAATGTTCTCTTGTGTGGGCACATATGCCAAACTGATCTCTCTAGTAGAGAACCTATCCATGACATAATGATACTGCACCTCAATGTGCTTAGTGTGAGCATGGAACACAGGGTTCATCACAACTGCTAATGCGCTTTGACTTTCAGTAAAGATGGTGGTGGTAGAAGACTGACCAACACCCAAATCAGCCAAAAGGCGTGTGAACCACACATAATCAACAATCATTGTGAAAGCTACCCTATATTCAACCTCACAACTAGAAGTGGCCACAGTAGGCTGCTTCTTGCTCAACCAAGATAAAAAAAAAACATGTAAATATAGCGGTAGTGATCCCCCCTTGGGATAAAACAATACAAGTAGCCAGGTACCACTCAAGTAGCAAAAGATGCGCTTAATTGCCTACCAATGCTTGACATCGCGTAAACGCATAAACTTGCTCATCTGTGAGATAGCAAACTGAATATCTGGCCAAGTAATGTTTAAGTAAATCAAGCATCCACCAACCTACTGATAGAGGACAATATCAAATGAACCTCCAACATCTTGGAGACTCAATTGTAAAACTAGCTCCATAGGAGTGGCAATAGGTTTGTAGTCTTCAAGGCCAAAACTCTACAATAATGTGTCAATATATTTTGTTTGACACAAAGCTAGTCCACCATATTTTGCATAAATTGAATGCCCAGATAATAATCCAAATGCCCCAAATAATGATGCAAATGCCCCAAATATGACATCTCAAATGAGACATGCAAATCATCCTTAAAATCAGCAATATGCTTCTCATAAGGACCAGTGAGCAGCATGTCATCAACATAGACAACAATGATCAGAAGCACATCATTTGCATGCTTAAGGTGCTCTTAGTTGGATTGTTCTCAAAACCATGTGCAATCAAGTAGGCATGTATCTTTTCATACCAATCACGTGGTGCTTGTTTCAAACCATATAATGGTTTTTTCAACTTGCATGCTTTGTTTTCATGCCCTTTCTACACAAAACCACAAGGCTGAAAAACATACACTTCTTCATGCAAGTAACCATTCATAAATGTAGTTTTGAATGTCCAACTGATGTACATTCGAACCATGATGAGCTCCAAGTGCACAGATGCTATGAATAGTAGTCATTCGATGAAGGTGCGAAGGTTTCATCAAAATCAATGCCTCTTTCTTGAGCATAACCTTTTGTAACAAGCCTAGCCTTATACCTATTAACTGTTCCATCAATATTACACTTCAACTTGCATACCCACTTAGTGCCAATGGCCTTCTTGCCAAGAGGAAAGTCACATAAAGAGCAAGTATCATTTTTCATCATAACATAATATTCTGATTACATAGCAACCATCCAATTTTCAAAATTTTGTACTTCATCGAACGAAAGAGGTTCACTCTCATCACAAAGGCTAGAGGCAACCATAGCATAGCAATCTGATGCAAAAGAAGCACTATGAGAGCCTGAATGAGTACAATGTGATAGAGATGCATCTAATTTTCTATTTCACAAAGTTTGGATCAGCCATTTAGGCATAGTTTTTACCTCCTGTAAATCAATTCGCTCATCAATAAGTGCATCATGTAAATCTACATCAGAAATGGAATGATCTGCATCATCATGTGAAACTTGTAAAGGCTGAGAAATTACCTCATTTGGATCAGCATTAGATTATCCACCTGTAAAAAGAGGGAGAAAAGTATCATACACATCTTTGGAGCTAACTAATCTTCCACAAAAACAACATCATGGCTAACCAAAAAGCATTTAGTCTGTGGACGATATAGATGGCAGCCTTTTCTTTCAGAACTATACCCAACAAAAATACATTTCATTGCTTTATCATCCAATTTCATGTGTTATTGTTCAAGCACTAATGCATGTGCCAAACATCCAAAGACATGCAGGTGAGCAACAGACATCTTGCGACCATGCCAAGCCTCATATGGAGTGATAGACTACAATGCTTTACTAGGACACCTGTCAAGTACATATGTTGCACACATAACAACCTTAAGCCAAAAAATATGTGGTAAATATTAATTATTGACCATTCACCATCTCCATGAGTGACTTGTTCTTCCTTTCAACAACTCTATTCTATTCAGGTGTATATGGCACAATACACTAATGTTTTATCCCATGTTCAACCAGAAATGCATTAAAATTGGAAGACATACATATCCCTCCTTGATCATAATGGAGAGTCCCCATTTTACATATTGATATTTTTTAAGCCAAAACCAGAAATTGTTTGAAGCACAAAAATACTTGGGACTTTGGTTTGCATCCATGCATGCTTGGAAAAATCATCAATAAAAGTCACGAAGTAAAGGTAGTTCCCAAAGGAGGGCATTTGCATAGGACCACAAACATCATTATGAACAAGATGCAATTTCCAAGTAGCTCAAACTGAACCATCTTTTGGGAATAAGGAACACTACATTTTGCCCAAAATACAAGCTTCACAAACATGTTTACCAGGTGCCTCAAGTTTGGGTAGAGAGGATGCCATTTTAGATTTCTACAAGTGTAGCAAACTAGCGAAATTCAAATGACCAAAGCGTGCATGCCAAAGCTTTACATCTAACATAGCCTGAGAATCATGTACTACACATGCTGAATCATTGACATATTTTTCATAGTCTATGAGCTTGTGAAACCAACAACATAAAATGCTAAACGCAATAATGATATCACCATGTGATAGATCATGAACTGTACATCTATCAACAATAAATTTCACAACCGATCTTGGCTAATGTTGAAACTGATAATAGATTTTTCTTGATTCCATGACATGATAACAAGAGTTTTTGGCACTTGTGACAGTATTCCTTGTAGGGGCAAGCTCAAGTGAAGTGAAGAAACTACGTTGCAAGGTAACATGTTTGGTTTCCCCACTATCAAAGTACCGAACATCTGAGTCTATTGTAGAAATACACTCTTCATGAGAAGATGGGTCATAACTACAAATAGTAGTAAATGCCCATTCTTCATTCTCCACAAGATTAGCAGAATCTGTTTTGGGTGTAGAGGCCTCAACAAAAACCATTCCAACCTCTTTCTTCTTTGCCTCTTTTGCAGCTAGTTTTGGACAAGTCATTATGACATGATCATTTCCTTTACAATATTTGCAAAACAATTTCTGCTTTTCTATTTTCTTCTTGGCTCTATCATCCTTCTTTGATTGTGCAGAATTAGTAGATTTATGCTTACTAGTAGATGAGATCCATTTACCTTTGCTCTTTTGACTAGCCATGAAAGATTTATATGCAAAATGCATAATGGACCTATTGTGCCTAGATTGATCTTCGTGTAGCAAAACAAAGAATAACTCCTCAAATGTTAAGGCATTTGGATTTCCTTTCATCATCAATCGAAGAGTAGAAGAAAAACTCTGATATGAATTTAGAAGACCATTTAGAACAGTCTGCACAAGTGAACTGTCAGGCAAGACTTCATTAGTAGAAATCGATTGCTCCTTAAAATCTTTGATCTTTGTCAAAAAAAATTCCATGCAATCCCCTTCATTCATGTGCTCACTGTCCAGTTATTTTTGGAGGTAAGCAACATGAGCCTCATTCCTTGCCTAGTATAAAGTGGTAAGTGTATCCCAAGCATCCTTTGCTATTTTGCAGGAGCAAATGTGAGGAATAAAGGAATGTTTGATAGACAAGGCTATCAATGCATGTTCTTGAGCATCTCTACCATCCCAACAAAGTTGCTCTATAGTAGGTGCAATAGGAACCACAACACGAACATGAACCTGAAGAATATCACCATCTTCAATGCCATCTACATCACCTTTAGTAACTGTATTTGCAGGCGCCTACACAATATTCCATAGTCCTTTTGCAACCATTACATGATACATCATATAAGCCCATAATGGGTAATTGGTACCATCCAACTTATCCTCAATAGCCAACATATGGAATACATCACTGCTTTTAGCCATGGCCATTGACTAAAATACCCCGATGTAGAAAAATGGTTATATCTCAAAAGTTTGAAAAAAACTACCCGATCGAGTTCTGCTAAACCTATAGTAGACTTTGAGGAGCTTATATTGGAAAGCCAAAACATGTATATATCTTTGGTAGAAAAAGAAAAAATTGCATGCACAGGTGCTATGATAGTCTGTTCAAAGGCCGAAACGAGCTCAGATCATGGTTTCAACACCACATAAGCGAAGCAATTTTGAACTCCTAATTGTGTTGAGTATGCTCACCAATTTTTGTGTGATTTTGAGACTATGATCGGAGGGGTGTTGATGATGCCCTAGATGAAGCAGTGATCTGCTCTGATACCAATTGCTGGAGTTTGAGGTCTACAGAAGCACACAAACAACACAAAGAAGAAGAAGAAGCTTGGAGCACAACACATGATATTGAATGTATTACCAAGAGAATGTACAAAGATAAGTGACCCGTTAGGGTTATAGGCATATGTACAAGTTGAGGGAAAAAACTTCCTAAAGAGGGAAAGAAGTGCCCCGATGGTCCTAGTGTGATCATACACATCACTACCTAAATATATCAAGACTAATGATGTTCCAATGAATAGGATTTGAGTTCAAAAAGGAGATTTGATGCCTAATATAGGGTATGGTGGTGATAAGTCAAATAAAACTCTAAGAACTAGAGAGGCATACTACATCCCATACTAGTAGGGTAGAAAAAGTTGAAGAAGATATGGAATTGGTGAAGTTGTGAGCAATATGGTATAAATCTTGATTTATGGAAGATTTTAAATCTTTTTATCTTACTATAGATATATAATTAACCAATATTTCATACATATATCTAAATAGTAGCTACATAAAAGGCTATTTGAGAGTCCTAGAAGAGTAAAATGATGAGAAAAATATTGAAAAAGATAACATTGTTATTCATAATTCAACATCTATATTAGATGAAAATAAGAATCATGAACTTTGTAGATTTTAATTAAATGGAAAAGTATTGATAAATTTAGTTACCAATGAATATGATCAATATGATAGGATTGAGAAAAATAGAAAAGCTTAGTATCATGTTGATTGCTACTACATTAGAGGAGGGCTAAACCATTAAGCTATTTTGACAGATGCTTTTATAAGTAGTGGATGGTTTGACTTTTTTTTTAATCAATTAGTTTCTTATCCACATATGTATGGGGAAAATGATTTTAGATTTTGAAGTACACATTGATTGATAAATTTAAGATTTGGAGCTTCAAGATAAAATTGAATCTTTAGATTATTATTTAAGAACTCTAAGATTTTGACTTGGTAAAGATCATGATTATAGAGAGAAATGAAAGATAAGGAACTTCGATATGGTGGAGATGTTATAATATATATATATATATATATATATATATATATATATATATATGAATGAGAACAAAGGACATATGGTTCATGCTTAAGAGCAAGGAAATGAGTGAAAAAATTAATGGAATTATACCATGTAATAAAAGAGAAGCGGAACCTCTCTAAATGGACTATGGATAGAGAGTGAGATAGACCACACAAACCTAGATAAGGTAGAAAGATAAAACATGAACAAATAAATACTAGATATGTTGAACACTAAGTCAATATAAAATATACTCAAAGTAATATAAGGACAAGACAAGAACACATGTATTATGAAGCTCAAATGTAAAAACAATATATAGTTGAATCTATTTGCCCATGCACTCCCACCATGGAGCTTAGATGTCAATCTAGGCATATGATAGGTGAAGGGATGTAGGCTAGCACAATGGGTACTAGTAGTTCCATGATCCACAAAACGTGATCTAAGATGAAGAGGAGACAAATTTTATATAGTCCTTTAAAGTTAAGTGTTTCCAATGGGCATAGATCATGAGTACGTCATTCTAATGTATACATATTCTTTCCAAGCTAGATTGGCCACCTTCCATATTTGATTCATGAGGAATTTATTTTGACACACATATATATGTGTACTTAAGTTTAAATTGGAACACATATATTTTATGTCATGAAAGAGGTACTAACACATATATGTGCCTAAATAGACCTGTGAATTGGACCATTTTTGTCAATCTCCCTTAGATTATAATAGAAAACATTTCCTATAATCTTTATCCTATTCAAATGAAAGGTCAAACGCACATATGTGTGATATTTTACTCTCAAAATTTTACAAGGAAAATGAGTAGGCCCTCCTAGGTCACCTCGAATCCAAATCCCCTAAGGTTTTTTCCACACATAGGGGACTTGTATAGATTCAGAATAAGCTATCAGACACTCCAAGGCACCTAGATTGTATAATTAAAACTATGCAAGAAGCTAACTCATGATAAAAATAGAGGTTCACTAGAATTGCTTCTAGTAACCATCAGAGATACATTCAACTAAGGTATTTGAAACAAAGAAATAACATGAAATACAATTTTCAACAAGATATTGTATGCATTAAATGGATATCTACACAGAGAGAAATGAACAAGAGAAGTAGGTAGTGCCTGTGATATACTCTTCCTACAAGGGGTATGAGCTTTGTATCTCTTGATATGACCTCCTCTATGCTTGGGCAAGTCTTGAAAATCCTTGGGCTTGCCCTAGAGGTCCTCACCTTCACTCGACATGCTTGAATGGCCTTGGTTCCACCTTCTCTAGGAGAATATGATTATATAGACTTCCTTGTGACCTTTCACATACCCTTGTGTGACCCTCAACTCTTCATCTAACCTTTGTCTTGTCTTTTGGATTTTCATTTGACATGAATGAATAAGGATTCATGTTTTTCTTTCCATTGGAGTTTCCTTTAGCTTTTGCAACACCCTTCCTATGTTCTAAGGTTTATGAGCTTTTCCAATTCATAATTTGAATACTCCACCTCAAGCTCATGGTGGTAGTGCAAGACAAGAGACTCATTGCTTTCTTGAACTTAATTAACTTTGTCGCATCCAATCCTTTGGTGGAAATATCAGAAATCTAATCCTTTGTACCTATGAAATGCACAAAAACATATTTTCTTACAACCTTTTCCATCACATAATAATAATGTACCTCTATATGTTTGCTCCTTGCATGGTACATGGGCTTGTTGGCTAGATGTATGCTAGACATGTCATCTCCATAGATGGGGATTGTGTTAATTTGCATATCCAAGTCATTTAGTAACTTCTTTAACCATATAGCCTCACATGTAGTCCGTGCCAATGTCTTGTACTCAACCTTAGTTGATGACAATGTCACTATGGGATGCTTCTTATTAATGCATGAGATGGCTTTTGTTCCTAGCATGAACACATAGCCTGATGTAGAGCTCCTATAATCAACACTCCCTATGCAATCTACATCATTGCATGCTTTGATTTTTAGCTCCTCTCCATACCTATAAAGAAATCTGCAATTGATTGTGCTCTTTGCATACCTTAGTACCTTCTTGGCTACATTTAGGTGCACATCTATGGCTACATGCATGTATTGTGAAAGTACTCCTACTACATAACACAAATCAGGTCTCATGAGAGTTGCATATATCAATGAGCCTACCAAGGTCCTATAGAAGGTCAAGTCATCAAGTATTTTAGAATCATTGTTGCCAATATTCATGTTTGTATCCATGGGTTGAGCACTTGGCTTGCAATCTTCCATGCCATATTTGTAGATCATATCGAGGAAGTAATTCCTTTAGCATGGGCAGATACCTTCACTTGCATACACAACTTCAATGCCCAAGAAATAATTTAGGTCACCCAAATCAAATACCTTGGATTCTCTTCCAAGCCTCCTCTTTATGTCTTTGACACCTACATGATCATTCCTTGTAAATAATGAGGCCATCTACATAGATGCATGTGACTACTAGTCTATCCTCAACCTTCTTTAGGTATAGGGATGGATTTGCATGACTTGGAGATTACACACACCTACTCAAGTAATCCACAAGCCTTTGATTCAATGCCCTTGGGGCTTACTTAAGACCATATAAGGTCTTCTTTAATTTGAAAACATAGTCTATGTGTTGTGGATCTTCATAACCTTGAGGTTGGGTCATATACACTTCCTCCTTCAACTCACCATTTAGAAAATTATTGTTGATGTCCATTTGGTAGATTGCCCATCCTTTAGCTGAAAATATGGCTATCAAAGAATTAATGGTAGTCTTTTAGCAACATGGCTGAAAGTTTCATCATAATCTATATCTTGAGTCTGAGTGAAGCCTTTTGCCACCAATCTAGCCTTGTGTCTAGCTAGGGTTCCATCTGAGTTCCTTTTCCCTTTCATACATTACAACCCTCATTTCTAGTTTCTACTTAGCTTCCTCATATGTAGTTGGCTTATCATCTACAACAACCTGCATCATGTATGCAAAATGCTTTGCCATTAAAGAGTCATAACTTAACCTTTGAATAGGGCCTTCTTCCTGGTCAATCTCCTCTCATTACCCTTTGGGTATTGATTCTTAAGCCTTGTGAGTTTCACCATAGGTGTAAACACCTCTTCTATGGCATCATCTTCACCTTGGTCACTAGCTTCATCTAGATCATAGTCTGCTTCATTGGTACTCTTGTATCTTCAAATAAGGGAGGAGACATAACCTTTACATTCAACATGGAGTCCATGGGCATGTCTCTTTGATTTTGATGCCTTTGGTCCACTCAATGTGATGGATTCTTGAGGTCTAACCTACGAATCATAACCTGCATGGTCATCATGATCATCTTTAAGCATGGTCATCTCCTTACCCTCGTTTGCATACCATAGACTTATCTCATCAAAGACCACATCCATTGACATGTGGAGCTTCTTGAAAAGAGGATTATAGCACTTGTACCTTTTCATTCTATGGAATATACAATAAAGAAACATTTCTAGGATTTTGGCTCAAGCTTGGTCCTTATCTCTTGTGGTATGTGAATATAGCATACACATCCAAACGACTTCAAGTGTTTTAGCCCTGGTTTCTTCCATTAGTAAGATCCATAAGGTTTGAGATTGTGCACTCCATTTGTGGGAACCTTGTTCATAAGATAAGCTGATGTATTTACACCCTTTGCACAATAAGAGAATGATGATTTACCTTCATTATCATGCACATAGCTATCTCCACAATGTGCCTATTATTCCTTTCTACCACTCTATTTTTTTGAGGGGTGTACCTACATGTAACTACCTTTTGATGCCATGATCTTGCAAGTAGTTTGTAAATTCCTTAGAGAAATACTCTCCCCCTCCATCAAAATTTAGGGTTTTCATGTGATTACCTATTTCCTTCTCAGCTTCATTCTTGAACATTTGAAACATGGAGACATATTTGATTACTCTTTAATGATATAGATCTACAACTTTCTTGAGAAGTCATCAATGAATTTGACAAAGTAATTCGCTCCACCTAAGGAAGCCTCCTTGCTAGCCCCCCAAACATTTGTGTGTATGAGCTCCAAGGTTTTTGTTGATATCTGAGTACTCCTCTTGATAGACTGTGTAGCTTGCTTACCTAGATGGAAAGCATCACAAAACTCATACATGGATTGGCTGTTTGGTAAGACTCACCAATCCTGCTTTGCTCATGTTCTTGAGCTTAGGATATTCACATGTCCTATTCTTTTATGCCAAAGATCAATGCCTACAATCTTCCTAGTAACATAAGATATTTGGCTATGTGTGGGGCTAACATCAAGAGTGAATAGCCTACCTTCTCTTCTTCCTTTGGCTATAAACTTTCCTCCATCCTTCATAAGGTATCCTTTATCATTAAATATGACTTGCAATTCCTTTTCTACCATATGCCCTACAAAAAAAGGTTTTTAGTGATGGAATGAACATGAAGAAATATCAATTTCCTTTGACATGAGCTTCTCCCTGACGAAATGATAATAAAACTCTATATGTTTGGTTCTTGCATGTAGACAAGATTTGTTGACAAGTTCATAGAAATTATATTTTCTCCAAATATGTGAGGTTTGGAACTTATAAGTCCCAAATCCATATAATTCTCTTAGCCAAATAGCTTCTTAATCTGCTATGGTCAATCCTTGATATTCTACATCAGTTAAGGATAGTGCAACAATAGGTTGTTATTTGGAACTCTATGACACTAGATTTGAACCTGTAAATGCTAAGAAACTTGAAGTTTGTCTCCAATCATCCTTAAAATCTTTCATAATCTGCATTTGCATATAGCTTGAGATCCAAATATGATGTATAAGAATAGAATATACCTTCATTGATTGTGACTTTGAGATATTTGAGTACTCTCTTAGCTTCATCCATGTGTGGTCTTCTTGGAGAGTGCATTAATGGGCTTAATACTCCTACACTATATGAGATGTCTACTCTTGTATGAGTAGCATAAAACTAGATACCTACCGAGATTTGGTACTCTTTTATGTCTTCAATCTCTTCACCTTCATACACAATAAGCTTGTGATTCATTTCCAAAGGTGTACCTATAGGTTTAGCATGCTCCATCTTGAATTTCAAGAGTAGATCCTGAATGTACCTCCTTTGAGTTAAGTACGTTCCTTGATCTGTATATATGACCTATATACCTAAGAAAAGTATGAGATCTCCTAGATCACTAATCTTGAGTTCCTTGTGCATATGTCTTTTGATCTTTTCTATTCCGTTCAAGTCCTCACATGCCATAATTATGTAATCTACATAAACATATAAATAAATGAATTCATTATAGACCTTTTTGATAAACAAAAAAGGATCTACATTGCTTGAATTGAAACCTTGATCTTGTAGATAGGTTACTAATTGAAAATTCCAAGCTCTAGGATCTTTTTTTAATCCATACAATTCTTTTTTGTATCTGTAGGTATACATAGAATAATTAGGGTTTTCAAAACCTAGGGGTTGTGACATGTATACCTCTTCACTGATCCACTCATTGAGAAAAGCATTCTTCACATCAAGTTGAAGTAGCTTACAGTTCCTTGCAGTTGCTACACTAAGCAAAGTCATGATGGTAGTCATCTTAGAAATTGGTGAGAAAGTCTTATCATATTCTATTCCCTGAGTTTGAGCACATCCTTTAGCAACCAATCTAGCTTTGTACCTACAAATTGATTCATCTGAATACCTTTTCAATTTATAGACCCATCTACAACCTATTACCTTCTGATTGGTTTGCATTGGAACTAACTCCCATGTGTCCATTTCCTTTAAGGCTTCTATCTCCTCTTTCATGGCTTTCTCCTAATTAGGGTTTCCTTTAGCTTCCTTACAGGTCTGAAACTAAGTCTTTGGCCAAATAAATGGAATGATTTGTTACAAACGTAGAGTCATATCCATACCTTTTAGGTTACTTTCTCTCCCTTGTTGACTTTCTAGGAGTGTGTTTGGAGAATTTTCCATATTCTTGCATCTTGGCTTTTCCTCTTGATTTCCTAAGCTTGTAGTCTCTCCTTCTCATCTTCATCATCATCTGATTGATTTCTTGAGTCCTACACTTGTGTATCATGCTTACTACCTAATGGATGAAAAATTGAATCAAGATCGTAGGGTAGGTTTACCTTTTGTTTTGTCCTCATCATACCATGCTCTTTCTTCAAATACAACACGCCTATTTATGATAAATTGCTTTGTGGATGGATTGCAAAACCTATCTCTATTTGAGTTGAACCATAGCCAATGAATACAACCTTGGTTGCCCTTCCATCCAATTTTCCTCTAATTTGTGAAGGTGTACATATGCTAAACAATCAAAACTTTGCAGTGACCTAGACTTGGTTTTATACCATTCCAAGCTTCATAAGGAGTCATATCTTGAAAAGATTTGAATGGAAGTGTATTCACAAGATAGTAGTTGATATTGCTTTTGCGCATAAATAATGTGCTAGCTTCTTCTCTTTAATCATAGTCCTTGCTAATCTAGTGAAGGTTTAGTTCTTCCTCTGCAACACCATTGCATTGAGGAGAGTACCTTGTAGTCACTTCCCTTTTTATGCCTTTATCTTGAAAATACTCATCAAAATCTTTGGAGAAATATTATCCCCCTCCATCAAATCCGAGTTTCTGTTAGATATGCTCAATACTCCACCCTCATGTGACCACAAATGATCCATGGTGCTCTAAGTTGTAAGGCCCCCATTATGAGGAGAAGCCATTATGAGAGCCCGGACGTTTGTGGAACCCTAACTTCCAAGTTAGATGAGGTCTATATGTGAGCATTGATGGTTGTAGATGATCTTTGTGAGACTAGCCATTAGGTTAGGTAGCGCATAAACTTCCAGGCCATTGGGTTTTCATTTAAGGTCAAAATAAAGGCCTTGTGGCATTGCACGGTTTCCCCATAGAACCTTAATGGGGGGAGTGCAGAGGGGGGCTTGCCCCCTTCTGCGGGGTCCGGGGGGCCTATCCCGCTGGCCCGTAGGGCCGAGACGGTAGGACTTCTGGTCGTGGAGATATTGTCGGATCATATATTTTATCGAATATTTTGTATCTCCCGACTATGTTTATCTATACCGAACCGCCTTGTAAAAGCTATATAAGCATGGCCCAGGTTGAGATTTACATAGCATTGTGCACTAGTAAGCCCTTCATCTAGAGTCTGTCTAGATCGCCATCTAAGTTCCACAGTGGGAGCGCACAGGTGGATAGCACCATCATTGTAACTGCATTATGCTCGACAATCTGAGAATTTGAGTTCTCTATCTCTCAGTCTCCGTCTATCTTTGTCTGCGCTTTTCTCTCAACTCTGTCTACAGGTCTATTCTGCTATGCTGTTATTTTCTTACATGGTATCAGAGCTTAGGAGGCTCTGAGTGGTGCAGAAGTAGAAACGCAGAGGTTGCAGAGGTCTGAAGAACAAAAGAGAGAAGATGTCAAGCAGTGCATCATCATCTACGACTAGGGGCCAAGGTGGTTCATCAATAGGAGTAGGTGGCGCACAAGCAGGAGCAGCAATGATGCCGGTCATCCCAACTTTGCGGATACGGCCACCAGCCTTCACAGAAGGTAAACCTGATGGTACAAACTACACCTTGTGGAAGTTCAAAATCACTTCTATTCTTGATTCTATGAGCTTTTGGAGACTGTTCTTGGGACTGATCATGAGCCCCAAGAAAGACCTGATCCAAATAATCCTGGTCGAATGATTCCTCCTAATGCTGATCTTCTACATGCTTGGAAACGTAGAAATGTAGATACACTCTGTGCTCTTGTTACAAGTACTTCTGATAGTGTTTTGACTCTCATTCAGCATACTACGAAGGCATGTGAAGCATGGAACATATTGAGAAATCAATATGAAACTCGTAATCAGACACGGATTCAGAACTTGGAGAATCAGCTTGTAGCAGAATGGTTTGCTGATGGGGAGACTACAGAGGTGTTTATCACTCGCATAAAGAATCTACGAGATCAAATGGCGGGAGCAGGTGTTCAAAAGTCAAGTGAGGAGCTAGCTCGACGTTGTCTTCAAATCTATCCACCTAAGTTTGATGGTTTGGTAACTGCTCTTAACACTCAAATCAGACCTCAACCACTAACGTTTGAAGAATTCAGTGCCTTACTCATGGAGGAGGAGCTGCGGCTCAAGGCAAGGAGTGGTGATAGCAAAGGAGATGCTGCATTCACAGCAAATGCCAAAGGAGGCAAAACAGACTCTTCAAAAGATGGAGACAAAAAGAAGAATGACAAAAAGAAGTTCAAGGAGAGTGTTTCCATTGCAAGAAGAAGGGACACATAATCCAAGACTGTCGTATCAAGAAGGTAGAAGAGAAGAGTGGCTGTTCAAAAGGTGGCAAGGGCAAGGAGTCTGCCAACACAGCAGAAACAGAGCTTGAGTTATTTGTTACGATAGAGGAGGTGTGCTCCTTGGCTGAAGATTCAGGAACAGATGACTCATGGGTGTTGGGCAGTAGTGCATCTCGTCACATGACGAGTAGAAAAGACCTTTACAGTTCCTTACAACCTCTAAAGGAACCCATCACAGTAAAGGTAGGGAACAATGCAAGATGTCCTGCAGAGGGCGAAGGTATGGTTTCTTTCATTAACTCTAATGGTGATATCAGAAAGCTTTCAAATGTGCTGTATGTTCCACAAATAAAACGAAATCTACTTTCAGTAGCTTCTATAACTGATCAAGGTCACCAAGTATCTTTCAGTAAGATAGGAGATAAGATTATGGATGGTAACAACATCGTTGGGACTGGCATAAGGAGGAACAACCTATATGAGTTGTGTGCTCTTACAGCCACTACAAACGTGGGCACAAGTAAGCTATGGCATGAGAGATTCGGCCACATTGGATACCCTGTACTGAAGGAGATGCATCGCAGAGGTATGGTTGCACACCTACCATCGATTGTAGAAATGAAGGAACCATGTGAAGCTTGCATGATGGGCAAGCAACAGAGGAAGGCGTTTCCACAAGAAAGCAAGAACAGGGCAAGCTATCCTCTAGAGTTGGTGCATGCTGACTTGTGCGAAAAAATGCCTACACAGGCCTTGGGCGGATCTTCCTACTTCATGTTACTTGTCGACGACTATAGTAGGAAGATGTGGGTGTACTTCCTTCACGATAAGGCTCAAGCTTTTGGTAAGTTTAAAGAATGGCTTCAGCTTGTTGAAACTAAAACAGGGAAGAAGATGAAGAAATTCAGGACAGACGGTGGTGGTGAGTTCACATCAATAGAGTTTGAAGATTTCTGCAAGAGTAAGGGAATCAAGCATCAACTCACAGTGGCACATAGTCCTCAACAGAACGGTGTTGCAGAATGTCGGAATCGAACCATCATGGAGATGGCAAGGTGCATGTTGAAAGGAAAGGGTCTGCCTAATCAGTTTTGGGCAGAGGCTGTCAACACTACTGTCTACATCTTGAATCGAAGCTACACGAAGGCACTTGATGGAAAGTCTCCACAAGAAGCCTACACTAGTAAAAAGCCTTCTGTTTCCCATTTCAAAGTATTTGGAAGTGAATGTTATGTACATGTTCCAGATAGAGAAAGAAACAAGCTTCAACCAAAAAGCATCAAATGTATCTTCCTAGGGTACAGTGAAGATAAGAAGGCTTACAAGCTTTATGACCTTGAGGCTAAGAAGATCATGGCGAGTCGTGATGTGGTGTTTAAGGAGGAGCAGCCACATGCAGTGGAGGAGGAAAAGAGAGCTTCCACTTTATCATCAGGCGAAGGGGCAATCCACTATGAACCTGGCCCAAGAGCTATCCCTTCTACACATGAGAAGGAAGCATCATCTTCAGATGATGAGTTTGAAAGTCACCAACCTGTCGACACCCAAGTGGAAAAGCCATTGCCACGTTGGGTGAGGCGCCTCTATGATTCTGCAAACCCCATCCCAGAGTCACTAGAACAGGTTGCAGATGGACCGAGGCGATCATAGAGAATAGAGGAACAGAGACGGGCAAGTGCCCATATTGTAAACACAGCCTTGATGGCTGATCTCATTCAAGAAGAAGCAAAGGAACCAACCAATGTGGAAGAGGCACTCCATGATCCGAATTGGAGGGCTGCCATGCAAACAGAATACAAAAATATCATAAAGAATGGAACTTGGGAGCTAGTGGATCGACCCCCTAAGCGTAAAGTCATTGGCACCAAGTGGGTTTGGAAGCTAATGTACAAGGCTGATGGTACTCTAGAAAAATATAAAGTAAGACTTGTTGCACAGGGCTACTCACAAGTTGAAGGCATTGACTTT
The DNA here is from genome assembly GCA_020310875.1 of Ceratopteris richardii. Lineage (NCBI taxonomy): Eukaryota > Viridiplantae > Streptophyta > Polypodiopsida > Polypodiales > Pteridaceae > Ceratopteris > Ceratopteris richardii. The sequence goes on from CM035406.1 coordinate 123,794,399, forward strand.
TGTGAATCATTTGCCTCGACTGCAAGAATGACTACTATCCAAGTAGTACTAGCTGTGGCTGCACATAAGCGTTGGCCAGTCTATCACATGGATGTTAAATCAGCGTTCCTGAATAGAGACCTCAAGGAGGAGGTATATGTGTCTCAGCCACCAGGGTTTGAGGCTCCCCGTTTAGAGAACAAGGTATGTAAGCTGAAGAAGGCATTATATTGGCTAAAACAAGCCCCTAGAGCATGGTACCAACATATAGATAAGTATCTCTTGGATCTAGGGTTCAAAAGATGTGCTTGTGATGCTAACTTGTATGTTCTAAAGAAAGGAGGGAAGACAATTGTGCTTGTACTCTATGTAGATGACCTTGTGATTACAGGAAATGATGATGATCTTCTTCAACAAACAAAAGATGCCCTGAGTTTAGAATTTGAAATGACAGACTTGGGCTTAATGCATTATTGCTTAGGTCTTGAAGTTTGGCAGGAACCAGGGAAGATTTTCATCTCTCAACAAAAGTATGCAAGGCAGATATTGAAGGCATTCGACATGGAGGATTGCAAGGAAATTTCTACACCTATGGAGGTCAACACAAAATTATCTATTGAAGATACTTCACCTCCAGTGGATATTGGAAGATACAGGAAATTAGTTGGAAGTCTCATCTACTTGTGCAATAGCAGACCAGACATCTCTTATGTTGTTGGAGTAGTAAGCGGGTTCTCTAATAAGCCTTGCCAAACTCATTGGAAGGCAAGCATGCGGATACTCAGGTATGTGAAAGGAACCACTGATTATGGTATTCTTTATGAAGAAGGATCCTCTCTAGTCGGATACTGTGACTCAGATTGGGCAGGAGATATGGATACCAGAAAATCAGTTTCTGGATATTGCTTTTCTTTAGGATCAGGGATTTTCTCTTGGATCAGTAAGAAGCAACCGATTGTAGCATTATCTTCTACTGAAGCTGAGTACAAAGTTGCATGGGTTGCAGCATGTGAAGCAGTATGGTTGAGGTGGATCCTATGGCACATAGGAATACAAGGGCATGAGGCTATAGAGTTGAAGTGTGACAACCAAAGTTGCATGGCCATCACCAAAAATCCTGTTTTCCATGCACGTACCAAGCACATAGAAATCCAGTATCACTATGTGCGTGAGTTGATTGAGGACGGGTTCGTGGAGATAACCTATTGCCATACTGAAGAAAATGGAGTAGACATCTTCACCAAGGCTCTTGGGAGAGAGCAACTTCTTCGACATTTTCCAAAGCTTGGGATTGGACCAAGAAGGTAGTTCACCATCGGGTGGACATTGAGGGGGGGTGTTAGATATGCTCAATACTCCACCCTCATGTGACCACAAATGATCCATGGTGCTCTAAGTTGTAAGGCCCCCATTATGAGGAGAAGCCATTATGAGAGCCCGAACATTTGTGGAACCCTAACTTCCAAGTTAGATGAGGTCTTATTTCGGTATAAGTAGCGGTATACACATCATTACAATAACACCGGTATAAGCATCGGTATTGTTGGAGGAGATGGTGGATAAATTCTAGAGAGATGAAGTGGTGCTGCAAATCTCTGCTTCACACTAGCCAAGAACAAGTTGAGGAGTGTAAATTAGACCTCTTGAGCTTCCCAAGAAGTGCAAATAATCACCTTAGTGCTTTGGAGTATGATCCTCTAATCAATGGATCAAAACAGATGAGTAGGAGATTCAACTATGAGATAAAACTTACTATTTTGGTCTCTACACCTACTCAATAAAATGAGCAGTTCTCTTAACATGTTAGTAATTGATCAAATTCCTTTTGGGAGTATCTAATTGACTTAGATAGCTACCAATCACAAGTTATTTCACTTGAAATGATCAATTGTACTTAGAGAATTATGCTTCGCGAATCAATTGACCATCTCGACATTTTCGGGCTTCCGCAGTATGCAGACCAGTGAGTATATTTTTGAAGATATCTCAAGATTGACTTATGCAATGACATCAAACTTTGTAGCAAACAAATAGAGAGTATGCTGAATCTATACCATTTAAAGCACATCAAATGATCAAGTATGCATTGAGAATCAAGTCTGAGAAGTGCACTCTTCTGAGATGAACATGACAGAGAAGTGAAGTAGAGATATGATCAATGTATGTATTAAATCACATAGAATTACAATGACATTGGCAATGTATAATTGCACAATGTGAAGGTAGTGATGGAGCTATGCTCACTAAGCACTAAAGATCCCTCTCAAATGATCTCCAAATCGGGCTCACTCTTACACACAACTTTTGAGTCTTCTTTTATAGCTGAAGTTAGAGCCTTTTTTGAATTTGAAATTTAAATGCTTTACCAAAAAGTGTTTCTAAACTTTAGGAAATCAATCTTTAGCTAATTTGAAGAAGGCTCCTCTAAAATAGAATCTTTAGCCATGTATATAGAATGCTTGGTGACTAGTGATGTGTCATAGCCATACCTTATGGGTTTCTTACTCTCCCTTTTCAAATATTCTAAGTGCTTGATTGGATGACTATGGAATGTCTTTCAATTGTTTGAATTTTGTCTTGCCCTTGGACTTCCAAGCTTTGAAGTCAATCTGTTCTTCATCTTCTGAGTTGACATCTTCTCATATTTGTGGTTCTTCTTGAGTCCGAGTTTGAAAATCACTTTCCAAGTCATAGGGTAGCTTTATTTTCCTGCAATCATCTTCAAACCAGGAGTTATTTTCATCAAACACCACATCCTTACTAACTGTAAATCCTTTGTTAGTAGGATTATACAACCTATATCCTTTCTAATTTTGGTCATAGCCAATGAATATACGTCTTTCAGCTTTTGGATCAAGCTTTCCTCTAATCTATGAGGGTATATGTGCATAAGCAATGCATCCAGAGAATTTAAAATGGTCTAGGGAAGGTCTCAAGCCATTCCATGCCTCATAAGGTGTTATTCCATCCAGGGACTTGGATGGAAGCCTATTAATTAAGTATATGGCTGTGGAAATATCCTCTGCCCATAAGTATTTTGGAAGTTTCTTTTCATTCAGCATTGATCTTGCAACCTCTACTATTAGTCTATTTCTCCTCTCTGCCACTCCATTCTGTTCAGGGTGTACCTTGTTGTAATCTCTCTCTTTATGCCTCTGTCTTGTAAGAAGGATTCAAATTCATGTGAGAAATATAGACCACCTCCATCAGATCTGAGACTCTTCAAGCTTCTACCTGTTTGATTCTCAACCAATGCCAAATACTTCTTAAAACAAGTGAAGACTTCATCTTTATGCTTCATAAAGTAAAGTATTGTCCATCTACTATAGTCATCTATGAATGAAACATAATACCTTGACCCTGAGATTGATTGCTCTCTGCTAGGACCCCACACATTTGTGTGTACAAGCTCCAAGTAGTCTTCATACATGTATCCTTTTCTATTAAATGCTTGCCTGTGTGATTTACCAAATTGGCATGCTAGACATTTTTAAATCATGTGTTGCTTGGACACATTTGGAATTCCAAGCACACTATGATCCCTGCATATTTGTTTTAATGTCCTTTCACCTATATGACATAGTCTCTTATGCCATATCTCCAATTCAGATAGGGTTTGATCTTTGTAATTGAAGAGAGCAACATTTCTAGTATCTTCAACTTCAAATGTAAAGAGTCTGCTAGATTTCTCACCTTTTGCAATCCTCTTGAAGCCTTGTTGAGTGTCCTTGACATATGCTCCATGCCTTGTGAATCTAACTTTTAAGCCCTTCTCAACAATTTGCCCAACACTGATTAGGTTTTTTGTTATTGTTGGATAATATCTTACTTAAGAGGTTCATGTTACCATCAGATGCTTTAACATTTTCAATCTTCTTGACAGAGTGCCTAGCGTCATCACTTGTCTAGACTTCATGCTTCCCTTTAGATTTTTCAAGATCAGATAGCAATGCTACATTGCCTGCTACATGATTGGAGAAACCTGAATCAATATAGAATAGATGCTCATAATCTTTACCTTGCTTGGATGTCATGTTCATGATCAATAGATGATCCTCTTGGTCTTTTGTGTAGTATTTGTAATCTCTTCTTCCTTTGAAGCCTCCTTGATAGTTGTTGTTGTAGCCTTTGTTATAGTTTTGATGGTAGTTGTTTCCTCCATTATTGAACCTGCCTATAGATTGTCCATAGCCTCCTCTGTGGAAGCCTTTTCCTCTTTGATTCTTTGCGTTCCTAAGGCACTCATCTGTCGTATGGTTGGTCAAGCCATAGATGTTACAAGGTGAAGACTTGTATGATATCCCCCTACCTTGTTTTCCTCCTCTACCCCTTCCTCTAGTACCTCTTCCTCTACCTGTGAAGTTCACTTGAGAGGTACTTGCATCCTCTTCATTCTTCTTACCTTTTCCTTTATCTTTATTCTTACTTTTATCTGTGTAAAGGATAGAAGAGTGATTACCTCTAGAGTTATCTCCATTCTTGTTGAGCTTTGTCTCATATGTAAAGAGTTGTGCCATCAATGTATTGAGGTAAGGTATCTGCATGTCCATAAGTCCATTGTTGTGGTGAAGGACTCCCATTTGTCATCAGCTTTGATGCCATTTATGATTTGCCTTACTATATGACCCTCTTACATTTCTTCTCCAATGCTCCCAAGTTGATAAGATATATCCTTCATCTTGGTCACATAGTCTGCTACACTTTGCTTTGATTGCTTCTTCAAGGTTGTGAAATCCATCCAAAAGTTGCTTCTTCTAGCCCTTGTAGTTGATGAGAAGTATGAGGAAAGTACTTCCCAAGTCTATTGAGAGGTCTTGCAATTCCTAATATGAGGTAATAAGAAATCAGATATTGAGTTAAGTATATAAGACTTGGCTAGAACATCCTTTGCACACCATGCAACTAGTCTTTCTCGCTCTTCTCTTGTAGGTTGATGTTTGCTTTTGAATATTGACATTTCTTCATCTCCAAAGATGTGTCCATACAAGCTTCTTCCTTGGAGGTAAGCATTAGAGAACCAAGTCTAAGAAGTTCACTATTCTGAGACGCACATGACAGAGAAGTGAAATAGAGATATGATCAATGTATATGTATTAAATCACATAGAATTACGATGACATTGGAAATGTATAATTGCACAATGTGAGGGTAGTGATGGAGCTATGGAATGAGCTCACTAAGCACTAAAGATCCCTCTCAAATGATCTCCAAATAAAAAATGGGGCTCACTCTTACACGTGACTTTTTGAGTCTCCTTTTATAGCTAAAAATAGAGCCTTTTTTGAATTTGAAATTTAAATCCTTTACCAAAAAGTGTCTCTAAACTTTAGGAACTCAATCTTTATCTAACTCAAAAATGGGATTAGAAGTGATTCCTTGTATGAAATTTTATAATGAGTAAGAATCAAAGATTTACAAGAGTTTGTTCATGTGCTAACACATGACGATACATATAAGCCATTGGATCAATGATCAAGCATTTAGGCTTGGAGTAGATTGCACCAACAGGTATGGGTGCCAATATACGTGTTAGTAATTACCCACTACCATTTGTCTAAGTGGTAGTATGGGCATCGATATATTTTCGCCGATATAGGCACCAATATTACTTGCAAACCAATAGTATAAGCGATGGTATGCTTGTCAATATCAGAATAATCGGTATAAGTGTCAATATATCCCTGTGCAAAAGAGTCGGTATAAGTGTTGCTGTGTACATACCAACACTCATACCGTTGCCCATATCCACGACCATATCTACATTTTTTTTTTGGGCAGAGTGTGTTGTCTCTTACTACAAAAACATTAAAGTGTTGCTGTATAGCAAAAGACAATACACTCTGCCCAAAAAAAAAAATCAAGTACATCTAGTGGTTGCCGATGTAGGGTTTAATTGACTGACAACCAAAAAATTATTTGATAAAGCAAAACACATTTTCAAACATAAAGGAGATATGTAGGAGCAGAATGAACCATGAACCATGTATGAAAGAGATATTTCATAAATCAACCATGTACAAAAGGGATATATATTCCATTAACAAACCGTGTACAAAGGTGTGGCAAACCATTGCCATATATGAGCCAAATACAAAATGTGGCAAACCACTTTCATATGTGAACCAAATATAAAATTGTGGTGCACCACTGCCATATATGAGCCAAATATGAAATTGTGGCACACCACTACCATACACATGCCCAGAGGGATCAAAACATCTATATTTGCAATCCTGGAACAAAGCATATTCATGAAATGAGACAAATTGACATGATATTTGTAAATAACAACTAAAAAACACCAAAGCAAGTTTATAGGCTCACCTCATCGTAGATGCTTCCATGAAATGATCACACCATGTCCCTCCAAGTCCTCAAGAAAATTCAATCAACAAAATGATACTTACAAACTTGTGACGTATAGCATTATACTTGCAGCTACCTAAATGTGACACTTTGACCATATCTAGATGTGTGGCCATTGCATCTCGTTGCTAAAGATATCGGTCAGGGGTCTACTACTGCTCATCATGGATCATCTCCCACTCCTCAACATCTAACCATATAAGCTTTGATAATCCTCCTCTAAAAACGTCACGAGCCTCTGATTATTGATGGGATATCACCTCATGCACTCTGTGCTAAATCCACTCTGAACTGACAATAAGGTGCCCACATGCTAGCTGATACTCATGATAGATCACCTCTATGATGTAATTTTTTTTATCCTTGTCTTGTTCACTCTATTTTTCCATGATAGAGTATCCAAACTATATGGAGCACAGTTGGCGTATGCATTGATGCATGGCCTTTCTGGTGGCATCCATCACGTATACGGTACACCTTGGAGTCATCATGGTAATGAGCAACCCAAGGTGTACATGGTGTATTATGTGGCATACCTACATATGGGGTACTCACTCTAGGAGTAGAAGTGGGTGACACGTCGTCTATTGCACTACCTCCACAACATCTACCTCCTTTAGAGCTACCTATAGATCCAACTCTAGAACCTTCTCCTCTAGAGCGCGACCTTGACTCACGGGATGGACGAGATGGGCCAGCACTTGTATCGCGCTATGGTTTCGAACACATACGTCGATTGTTGGAGCCATTAGGGGATGGTTGAGAAGGTGGTCGTGGTGGAGTCATAAAGCTAGGAGTACCTCTGAGGGGAGCAGTATCTCCAAGAGGAGTATCCCCAATAGGAGTAGTCTCGCGAAAGGGAGTATTGCTGGCTGGAGGAGTCCTACCAAAGGGAGTGGCACCAGTGGGAGTGGTGCTGGTGAGAGTGAGACCAGGGGAGTGCTGCCATGAGCGATCCAGTATTGTGACACGACAACCATATAAGCGGGAGGCACTTGAGATATAAACTATAATAATTGATCTTCTATCATGGAATGGGGAGTGACCGGAGGATTGTCTCCCATCGTGCTCTGCAACATAAAGCTCAAATAATTAGCATATGATAATAATGGTAATATAGAAAAATAGTAGTGTACAAAAAATGTAGCAAAATAAGTAAAGACAAATTAGTATGTACAAGTGTTTGCTTCATAAAACCTCTATTCTAGCATCCTCTTGGAGATCTGACATGTAGAGGATATCTATGTCTACATTGGCGACTTCTAGATCTCTTGGTATGGTTCACCTTTCTTGATCATCGTCCTCGTACAAACATATTGTTTGTTACTTCATCGTGTAACTCGTGTTCTTCAAAGACCTCTTCATCTCGGACAATGATCTCTTCCTCTTTGACTACCAAATGTACCTTAGAGTCCACTAGAGATGGAATTTCTTCTACATCTATGTCCTCACAAATTTGTCAGCCATGTGTAGAGACTTGTAAATCAAATAACCACTCTGGTTATTTTGAATCTGGCATAAAGAAAACCTCCTCACAATGTTCAAGAAGTATAAATGTATCTCTTTCATCTACCCATAGCTTTATGGAGTCTACTTGAAGCAAATCACTCTTATCCTACCTCATTGTTATGTTTCTTCCAAAGGTGACTACTTTGAACCATTTCACATCAAATAGAAAGTAATCAAACCTCCTGAAGGATAGCTTCAATATATCTTGGATCACTCCACAATACTTGAGCTGGCCTTCTTGAGGATTATCCTCTCTTGCACTAGCTCTACGTTTTTGGAAAAAATTCACCATCACCCCACTATCAAAAGTAGACCTATTTTCCTCAATTCATGCGATATGAAAGTGTCGTCCATGACACCATAGTGCATTGTATTTAGAATATCTGAATCACACCCCTTTGCAAGTTCCTCCTCTTCTTCAAAGATATCCTCACCCACTACCCTTTCTTGTGAATGTTTGTATCTAGCCATTTGATCGTTGGAAAGGGTGGAAGAGGTCGAAGAATTTTCAGAAGAGGCAAAAAGTGAGTGGAACGATTCTTTTGGAACCGAGTTCTTTCCTTTGCATTTGCCTCCTGGGCTAGCTCATAGCTCTCCAACCACTTCTCCATGGGCTCAGAGTCAACAATGCAAAACTTTATTTCTTTCTCTCTAAAAGATGCGTTCATTTTTCTTTGCATCCCTTTACCTTGAGGTTCATCGGCTATGCCATGAACATCTTCATCATCACTCCAAGCGATGCATTTCTCGGAGAAATTATATTATGAACACAAGAGACTCTTGTACGAGCCACCCCTCTGCCATGCTGCCCTCTGGACATGCTCTTTGATGAACAAACTCTTTTAATGTCTTCATGAAGCTCTAAGAAGAACATCCATTGACTATGGACGGTTCTTGATATTGCAACTTCATCAACCACATGAACCAATAAATGAAGCTGAATTGTGAGAATACTTGTGGGAAATTATTTTGAAACCATACAGACAACCTCTATAGCATTGCGTTTCACACTCTCTATGCTATCTCTTCTTATCCCTTTAGAAGAGATCCATCGTACCAATGAATTGATTTTATAAATGGTTGTTTGCACATCCTTTGAAAGGCAATCTTTCAGAGCTACAAGGAGCACAAACTATAAAAACTTATGCCAATCATGAGACTTGATCCCTTCGAGATTGTTATCTCATGTTAAGGTAGTCTTTAGGAACCTTGTGCACCTAGTAGGTGTCCGAAACTATGAAATCACCTTCTTCATTTCTTGCTCTTCCATCTTGTGGAGCATCCAGGGAGCTATTGGTAGCAATACTTTTCTATTGTGCTTTGTAATTTCCCACAATTCTTGCATATGGCCTTGCTCTTCCAAGTGCTCCCTTTGTGCTTTGCTTATCTTCTTTCCGATCAATTTCTTCTAGAGAATCTCTCCCATATTCTTGAAAATATGCATCGGTTCTACTAAATGATTGATCAATAACTCACTCCAATAAGGGGGATTATGAAAGATCGAGAATCATTTCATTCTAGCAAATGATGTCTCTACATCCCACAGATGCTTCCAATCGCTTGCTTTCATTTGTCGTTGCACTTGTCGGTCAATTTTCCAAGTTCACGTAAAACATATCCATCAGGCAGATATCTATGATGTCCTTCATAGAGAGTTTTTTTAAGTGCTTTGAGTAGTGTGCTTCGAGTTGTGGTCATGCATTGTCTGTATAAGTATGCCTTGCACTCGCATGTCCCATCCTCTTATAGGTTAAGACATGTCACACACAGTAATCCCATCCCATAATGTGCACATCTCTTCGACAAGCGGTGCAAGATATACATCCATGTTTTTTATCTTATAATTACCTTGCACAATGAGAGCTAATAATAAATGGCCCTTTTTGTGGCCATCCATGGTGGGATGTTATAGTTTACCAAACATACAGGCCATGTGCTCCATGAGGAGCTGCATAAACCAAATGGATTTACTCCATCCATAGCTAGGCCACTTACTTTCTATGTGTTTCCAAGCATCAAAATCAATAGGTACTCACATTACACCATTTTTAGACCTGCTCTTTATATGCCATGACATTAACTAAGCTATGGATTTGCATATAAAAATCCTCTCAATTCTTGCAATGATAGGAAAGTGGGGAAGAACCTTTGCGGGGATTGCTTCAACCACAAGGTCTTCTCTAAACCTTTTCGCTCCATACTTTGGACATATGTGGAGATGCTCATACTCATTCTAGAAGAGAATGCAATCATTCAAACAAGCATGAATCTTGGTGTAGTCCATCCCAACAGACTGTATGAGCTTTGTTGTATCTCCATGCGTTAGAGGCATGTCATTGCCATCTAGTAGAAACTGATCTTTCAAAAGCCTGTAAGGGATAAGAAATTACAAAGATATTAGTAAATGAACTTATTTTGATACAACAATGAAAGTTTATTTCAAATCCACCTACATGAACAATATAGTGAAACTATTATCTGACCATCCATAAATGTATATGTGTGTCTCTCTTGTGTGTGTATAAATGCATGTAAGTATATGTGTGTCCATATGTGTATGTATGTGCATGTATGTACATATCTGTGTGCATGCATGTATGTATATGTGTGTGTATGTATGTATGTATATGCATGTGTGTATGTATGCATATGCATGTGTGTATGTATGCATGAATATGCATGAATATGCATGTGTGTATATAATATGTATGTGCGTGTGTGTGTATATGTGTGTGCCTATGTGTGTATGTCTATATGTGCATATGTGTGAAAAAGTGTGTATATGAATATGTGTGTATGTGTGTATGTATATGTGTATGTATATATGTGTGTATGTGTGTGTAAACATGTGTGTGTATCTGTATGCATGTGAGAGTGTATGTATATACATATGTATATGTGTATGTGTGTATGCATGTGTGTTTTTGTATTTGTGTGTGTGTATGTATGTATCCATATGCATGTTTGTATGTAATATGTGTGCATGTATGTGTATGTATCTCTATCTCTCTCTCATTCTCTCTCTATCTCTCTCTCTTTATCTCTCTCTCTATCTCTCTCTCTCTCTCTCTTTCATCTGTGTCTCTATCTCTGTCTCTGACTCTCTCTCTCTCTCTCTCTCTCTCTCTCTCTCTCTCTCTCTTTCTCTCTGTCTCTATTTCTAATAAAGAACAAAACAATCAGTTACATCGATGTAATTCTTTGGATCGCTCTCGTCAAAGCCCAATTGATGTTGTCTCTCGTCAAACTCCAAAGAATCGATACCAAAAGCTCCTAGAAAACAAAAGAAAAGAGAAATTAGGAAAGAGAAAACATAGAGAAAGAGAGAGAATGAAGCTTCTAGGGCATGAGAAGAAGAGATGACCAAGGTCTTCTCTACCTCAGACGCAACACTTACAATAGTGAAGGGCCCCACATATTTTATTACCTTTGGAATTGTTCTAGATTCCATGATGGAGGATTTGCCACATAAGAACAAACTTTTTTGTTCTCAATGAGAGGGAGCCACAATGCCACACACATGATTTTCCATGTGATGCTAGATCAATTCTGACACCATCCCCTGTTAAGGGAGATATGCAAGTCAAGCATCTTGTGTAACCTCATAATTTTGTCTAATTTATTACCGTTGGTCCATCTTAACCCTTCAGTCCCAGGGGACTCATTTTTAAGAAGGAGATGAGTCTTTGAGTTTTCCTAAGAGTTGATTCTTTGCTTGAGAAGGCATCAATCCTCAAATTCGATTCTCCTAACATAGTCTATGCCCTCAAATCTTATCCAATGGCCTCTATCATGGTTCCAGAGATTTTTCCACTTGCTAAGACCTTTGTTCCATAACTTTTTTTTCACTTTGGATGTTCCGCAGATAAACTTCTTTGATTACCTTAATAGGAAACCAAAAAGAATCATTTAGCCTAATCTTGGCTGCCCATTTCTAGTCTTCATTAATCTTGATGTATGGTTTCATATTGTTCCAACTCTTCCAAATTGAATAAACAAGGTCAGAGCCTTTTGGAGTCACTGGACATCGTGAAACCAACAAGGTGAACAGCTCAAGACCCTTCCTCCTAGGGATTCCCTAAAGTGTAAGAGAGCATTTGTCCCTAAGAATTACTTTTGCCCAAGAAGCTTCCACATTGCACCATGCTTTGAGAAGCCATTTGGCAGCCAATGTATCTACCATACCTCCCACATTCAAAATGCCCAAACCACCAAACTCTTTTTGGTCTCACACTTGATCTTGGGCACACCACTCCTGTTGGGATTGCTGGTTCATAGGAAATTTCTACAAGTACTTTCAAGCTTCACCAATCCCTTGTCTCTTGGTCTCCAACAAGCAAGAAAATAGATAATAGATAAAAGACCTTAATTGAGGAGGGGAATCTGAGATATAAAGCTCCATGCATGATTGTTTTGGCCGATATTTGACATATTCTATTCTTATCCTACATTTAGTATTTTCGTGTGCTTTAGGGATATTCATTTTTTGCTTCGATAACATATATAAACTTCCAAGAGTGATGTTACACATACTTTTATAAATCATGCATCCGTTTTGCTAGGTTTCTTTATGCATTGTTATTCATACATTTTACTGTTGTCTCGTCTTGTTTCTTTAGTTCATCTTGTAATTTCGCTTTTTGTTTTAAAGGAATAAAAGGGAAAGAAAAGAAGAAGAATATGATCGGTCTTTCCATTTCTACACACACACATAAATATAAATAAATAAATAAATAAATAAATAAATAAATAGATGAATAATAAATAAATTAATTAATTATATATATATATATATATATATATATATATATATATATATATATATATATATATATATATATATATATATATATATATATATATGTGTGTGTGTGTGTGTGTGTATTCATGTGTGTATGTACACATGCACACACATATACATATACATACATACACATATAGACATAGTGTTTATGTATGTATATGTAGACACACACACACACACACACACATATATATATATATATATATATATATATATATATATATATATATATATATATATATATATATATATATATATATATATATATATATATATATATATATATATATGTGTGTGTGTGTGTGTATTCATGTGTGTATGTACACATGCACACACATATACATATACATACATACACATATAGACATAGTGTTTATGTATGTATATGTAGACACACACACACACATATATCTATATATATATATATATATATATATATATATATATATATATATATATATATATATATATATATATATATATATATAGACATACATAAATACATGCATATACACACATGTATATATATATATATATATATATATATATATATATATATATATATATATATATATATATATATATATACTAGTTTGTGTGCGACCTATCATCTATTTTCTCTTTCTTGACATGATATCGAAATTCAGTTTTGTAGTGATAAATTAAAAATGAGAAAGGGAAATGGGTGAAGAGGAACTCGGTTATCTTCTTCATTTCTTCATGTGTATGGTGCGATTGTATTCACGCAAATGAGCTAACTTTGTGGACATGTGTTTCTATGAATGGTGGTTCATTTGAAAACAAAGTCTGAATCTTCGACATAGAGTCTAAAATCTATTTGAGTCTTGAAACTTTGTTACGAAATTACGCATGTATCTCAATTTAATTTATATTATTATGAATATAAAGTAATAGCTTTATAAATGCACACAAACTCTCTCTATCTTTCTATTTGTGTGTCTATCTTTCTATTTTTATATCCTATCTCTTTATCTCTTTCTATTAATATCCATTGATAAATATCTCTAGATCCTTCTCTATCTCTATTTCACTCCCTACCTAACATTTTCGTTAGTGGAACAATAAAAATGTGATCTTCGTTATGTAGAGAGGAGGTGGAGGACGAGGAGCACTACACATGTAGATGCCAGGCATATGAGGACATCAGAGACTGCTACCCACAGCTCTTCAGGGGGGCCAGAGAGATCAGGGCGTTATTGGGGACAGAGGACCAGCGCCCTCTAGGTCGTTTCCTAGTAGAGCTCCAGCACCACCGTGCATCACTTCTCTAGCAGCAGATGTAGATACACCTCCCCCCCCTCAGACTTATATTACAGATTTTTTCAGACCCACAGCCAGCCGAGGACTCAGTCGATGCGGGGTGTCACATTACACAGAGCAGAGGAGCTTAGACGATAGCATCAACGACCGAGACCCCCACTCCGGAGAGCGCGTCCACACCAGAGAGAGATTCGAGCGATTCACACACGCCATGACATGGAGATACGGAGACGTCACCAGCGCATCCGTGTTGATTTGGACGTTCAGAGCATTTTGAGGATCGCCATGATGCCTTACCCACTGATGCATTATATCCTACACCCACTCCAGGCATTTAGAGGGTTGTGATACCATCGAGCCTCCCCTCCCTATGCATATCATATTTGTATCACACACATTGAGCATATAGAGTGCATACCCATAGCAGCCCACACCCTTGATGCCAGTTATTATACACTCCTTTTATGGGCCCGTTTTTTTTTGTACTCAAAATGAAATAGCTATTCCGGATAAGATAGACTATTCCCAAGCACGAGTTTTATTTGGTTGGATCTTGTTAAGTTGAATAAGTAGTCTCACTGTCGAATCAATTTATAGACAGACCAAAATAATATGTAGAGTGGATCAAGCGAAATGTGCATAAACATGTCAACAAAATGCAAACGAAATGTGCATAAACATGTCAACAAAAGGTGTGATGCTAAAATGGAACAGGAAAAGGAAAGAATGACATCTTTAAAATATATGAGTATTGAATAGCTAAATCTTCATTGAGACAAAGATATGGGTGGTTTACAACGTGGAGCACCCCAAGCATGTAATCATGTGAAAATATGCATCCAAAGATGAACTCATAGAGTGATACAAGCCTCTCGTGATTAAAGGCAAAAATTTCATGAAGCGTGTAGACATTGAAGAAGAATCACTTATATAAAGAATTCATGAATGATGAAAACATGTATTAAAGTCTTTGGATGGAATATTTTGTAAATGTTATAGCATCATCCTTTATTTAATTCAAGTCCAGGAGATTAGGCTAAGGCCGAACTTCCTTTATTTAAAAAAAAAATGTTGTAGCATCAAAGGTATTTCGAAATCTCTCCTACAAAATCAAGAGGTCTTAGTGAAAAATATGTAATAATAAAATGGTTCTCAAATGGTACCAGATGTTTGAGGATATTTCCATGAAATGTTCCATATTTTTTCTTCCAAACAATGGTAGCATATAAGCTTTCAAGTACAAACAAAAAGGTTTATAAACATTGTTAAAAAGTCATTAATAGAAACACACTAACTTACATGGTGATATCTATCAAATTTTGAGGAAAGGGCTCTTTTGACCTATGTTTATAAATGCAAACATAATATTCATGATGCACAACTCCCAACAAGAGGGAAATCAAAATAAATAACTATTTATGTTGGCATGAGCTATCCTTTTTTTCTGATTAACAAAAATTGATACATCATCAAGATTATGTAAACATTGTAGGTCAAACTGAAAAATGTTACAAAAAGGTAATAAGAAAATAGAGGATAAAAAAATATACATTAAATAAGAAATATAAAACACAAACTAATTTTTTTTTCAACAAATGCATTAATAAAATTTCCTTTTACAAATTTCATTTTGTCATCTATAAAGTCGTTTTTGCAAACGATCACTAGCTTGGTGCATTTGAGTCTTTAGCATGTCTTAGGTGAACTACCTCATTTTAATGTACTATCAAAAGCAATCACAACACAATATTAATGAGAACTAAAGGAGTGGAAAGGGTGACACATACCATAATAATGTTGAATTGGTTTCCATGTCAGACCCTCCATGACAAAAAGAAATTTGAATGAAAGCTTCATTTTATTCATGGACATAGATTAAACAAGGGGTATGGATGTCTAGAATGTTTAGATAGTATTAGGATCCTTTATATCCTACCCATGTGCAACTTAAATAGATTATTACTACACTTATGGTTGAGGATGGATCAAAGTCATTAGTCGTATCTTCCATAGTTGAGAATGTTAGTTCTATAGGTTTAATGTTCTAACAATAAGTAAATAAACCTATTCTATTAGTCAAAGAAAAATTCCTTCTTCAGTGAGGAAAGCATTGCCTAGAAAAAAAAAGTTACATTAGGAAAGATAAGAATGCTACATGGGCCTTTTAGATTAAGGAGTGATTAGTGATGGACCAATCAGAAGAGGGTGGTAGCCACAATCTATACCCTATACATTACTCGGTTGAAGAGGGAGGAGGAGACAAGATTCCCCTAGGTTCAAGGTTGCATTCTAGAGAGAGAAGAAATTTTATAATCAAGTTGGGCCCAAAAAAAAAAACAAAAAACGGTATAAAATTCATCATAACCAAGGTTTTCTTTGTTATAGTCATATTTCCTTCTACTTTAGTGGAAAAGAATCCACTCCATAGTCTTACAAGCACTTTCAAAGCATTACATGCAGACATTGAGACATTAGTGTTTCCATATGTACCTCCTGCTAAACTTATTTGTGAAATGATCTTCCTTTACACACATAAATACATTGTTCCTATTGTAGATGATGATTATGGAAGGTTAGAGATGATTGAAGTTGATTCTCTTCTTAGTCTAGAGTGGCCACAACCTCCTTTTTGTTCCATATCATTTTTCAAGTGTAAGATGGTAATGGACATACATTACTCTTTGAAATTCATAAGTGTCTAGACCATAGGTCTACATTGGACTCTACGAGTCCATTGCTTTGTGTTCATATTTCAAGGTCTTAATTTTGTAGAAACTCCTACAATGTTCCTATGTAAAGATATTACATATGAGGTAGTAGAAATTTTATGAGGGGAAAACTGGGGTTACATAGGACTGCCAAAAGGGGATGGATATTGTTGTAAAATTGGTGAGTTAGGTATATGGTTTTTCTATTTAAAATATCGTAAGTCTTTGTATGTGAGATTTTACTATGATTGTTGGATGTGTAAACTCATAGAGTGGATAACTTTATAGAGTTCTAAAGGATCTTTAGTTTCATTTGAAATTAATGTAAAGTTACCCAACAATGATATGGAGGCAGTTTTGGTTAATCAACGTTGGAACCTTGTGAACTTGAGAGAGCACTTACTTATCATGGGATATGTCAATCTTCATGATTTCAAATTTGGAATACCAGGGAACAAGGCAAGAGTTGGATTCCATTTATATATATCTTATTCTATCATTATTGTTCATGAATTTCATAATGTTTTACTCTATTATAAATGTCCACAGATTGGAAGAAAAATTCAAGGTCCTTGTAGATTGGAGTGTGGATGGGACTAAAATTTCATCGTCATAACTCTTTTGTCACATTGTTGACATTTTTTTATTGTAAAGACAATGCAAAACATGTGCAAAAACCTATTTTTTCCAATCAAAATATTTTGGCATTTGCTTGAGGAAGATTTTGGCCACATTCTACTTCTATTTATAGATTCTCAATATTTTGCATGTAAGAAAATTTTATTGTTTATTTTCTTTGTAATGTCAAATGTCAATTTTTTCTATCTAAAAGTCACTATTGTTTGTGATTGCTTAAAAAAACTCACTACTATTTTAATTATTAGAAAATTCACTTATGTTAAAAAGTGGGGCCCATCAGTTAAAAATCATAGAAAATTTACAAATAGAAGTTTTGTCTCCTCATTTCTCACTTTTGCAACGAGGAAGAAAGTGATAAATCAATTCATTGTGTGTTTGCCAGCTTTGTCTTCCACCTCTGTAGTTCCCAAGAGTGCACATCAAACGTTTCTAGAATTCTTGGAGGATTCTGTATGATGATCTCTTCAAGCTTCATGATCTCCATGGTATTATGTAGATGAACGAGCATGCCTTGAATGAGCTACTTTAATATGTGGATGTTCATTGCATTTCTCTATTGACATACCACCATATTATGGAAAATGGGTTCCTTGTGACCTTCCCATCTACATTCACAAAGAGGATGAGACATTTGCAAAATGTTTAAAGCGATTCCAAGAAATTATAGAGGAAGTAGGGCACCTCCTCCATTAGACTATGCCATTAAACAAAAAATTAAATAGAAAACACAAGATGCGTGCAAATTCATTTGTGCCACAATTTTCATTTTGAATGAGGAACCATATCCATTTCCTCATGACATCCCCCATCTTCTTATGGATGGTTTTATTGATGATAAAAAGTAACCACCCTAGGAACCCTTGAATCTCCTTTAGAAAGAGAAGCAATTGAAACAACTTATCCTCATGGTGTGGATGCTCGTGCCCACCTTTGTGGAGCCAAAAGTGATTATCCCAGAGGTAGAAGTAGAACTTTTTTAGTGGTTCTTGTCAAGGGACTACAATATTTATTTTCACATGACATCAAAAAGGCATTTCCATTACGACTTGATGAATGCATGTATGTATGTAAGAGGGCTCTTACGAGGAGGTTTGTGTGTGATATCATGGGTATATATGCATGTATGTATATGTATGTTTGTATGTATGTATGTGTGTATGTTTCCATCCCATACCAAGGAATGTCCCAAATGATATGGATGGTTTACAATGTGGAGCACCCCAA
Source organism: Ceratopteris richardii (assembly GCA_020310875.1). Taxonomy (NCBI): domain Eukaryota; kingdom Viridiplantae; phylum Streptophyta; class Polypodiopsida; order Polypodiales; family Pteridaceae; genus Ceratopteris; species Ceratopteris richardii. The sequence goes on from CM035406.1 coordinate 123,812,909, forward strand.
CCATGTAATCATGTGAAAATATGCATCCAAAGATGAACTCATAGAGTGATATAAGCTGCTCATGATTAAAGGCAAAAATCTCATGAAGGAGGCATTGAAGAAGAATCACTTATATAAAGAATTCATGAATGATGAAAATATGTATTAAAGTCTTTGGGTGAAGTGTTTTGTATATGTTGTACAATCAAAAGGTATTTTGAAATCGTTCCTACAAAATTAAGAGGTGTTAGTGAAAAATACATAATAATAAAAAGGTTCTCAAATGGTATGAGAAGTATTCAAATATTTCCACGAAATATTCCATATTTGTTCTTCCAAAGAATGGTAGCAGATAATCTTTCAAGTAAAAACGAAAAGGTTTATAAACATTGTTAAAAAATCATGAATAGAAACACACTATCTTACATGGTGATCTCTATTAAATTTAGAGGAAATGGCTTTTTTTATTATATTCATGATGTCCAACTCCCAACAAGAGGGAAAGAAAAATCAATAACTATGTATGTTAGCATGAACTATCCTTCTTTTTTACACCATCAAGATTATGTAAACATTGTAGGTCAAACTGAAAATTTTTACAAAAAGGTAATAACAAAATAGAGGATTAAAATATAAAATAAATAAGAAATAGAAAACATAAACTAAAAAACGTTTTCAACAAACGCATTAATAAAATTTTCTTTTGCAAATTTCGTCTTATGAACCCCTTACCATATGAAAAAAGATCTATTTCTTCTCCCATGTTTCTCATCCAACTGATGTAGCAGTTACACCAACTTGGAATCCCATGGAAACCTCCACAACTTGTAGATGGCCAAAAGATGGTCTAGACAATGAAATGCCACAACATCAAAACCATGGAAGGAAGTTCGATACCACAAAAATTTTGCAAAGTTGCATGGGTGTACATGCAACCATTTGGATTCGGTCCTCATCATATTCAAGATCGTGGAAATTTAGATCCTCATTGGAAAGATAAGATCTTAGGCTTTAAGCATCAAACACATGGTGGGATGGTTGCTATTGTACAACATGTCTTCACAGTGCTAACCATGAAGTTGGAAAACTCTAATAGAACTAGATATCCAATCCATTGTGAATATTTCTATACTATTTTAAATGTTTCATGGTGTTGAATTTATTTCTTAATGATCTTAGTAAGGTTTTCTTTGTTATAGTCATATTTCCTTCTACTTTAGTGGAAGAACAACCACTCCATAGTCTTACAAGCCCTTTCAAAGAATTACATGTAGACATTGCAACATTAGTGTTTCCAAATGTACCTCATACTAAACTTATTCATGAAAGGATCTTCTTTTACACATACAAATACATTGTTCCTTCTATAGATGATGATTATATAAGGTTAGATATTATTAAAGTTGATTCTCTTCTTAGTTTAGAGTGGCCACAACTTGATTTTTGGTCCATATCATCTTTCAAGCGTAAGATGGTAATGGACATACATAACTCTTTGAAATTCATAAGAGTGTCTAGATGGATATGTCTACATTGGCCTCTACCAATCCATTGCTTTGTATTCATATTTCAAGGTCCTAATTGTGTAAATTTTGCTATAATGTTCCTATGTAAAGATATTACATATGAGGTAGTAGAAAGTTTACTAAGGGAAATTTAGGATAAGCCTTAGAAGGATTGTCCAAAGGACATGGATATTGTTGTAAAATTGGTGACTTAGGTATATAATTTTGCTATTTAAAACATTGTACACCTTTGTATGTTAGATTTTACTATGATTCTTGGATGTATAAACTTGTAGAGTGAATAACTTTACAGATCTCTAAAGGATCTTTAGTTTCGTTTGAAATTAATGTAAAGTTACCCAACAATGATATGGAGGTGGTTTTAGTTAATCAACGTTGGAACAAGGCAAGAGTTGGAGTACACACACACACACACACACACATATATATATGTATATATATATATATATATATATATATATATATATATATATATAAAATTCTTTCATTATTGTGCACAAATTTCATAATGTTTTACTCTATTATGAAATGACGATAGAGTGGAATGAGATTGGAAGAAAAATTCAAGGTCCTTGTAGATCGGAGTGTGGATGGGGCTAAAATTTCATTGTCATAGCTCTTTTGTCACATTGTTATCATTTTTATGCAAAGATAATGCAAAACATGTGCAAAAACCTTTTTTTTTCAATCAAAATATTTTCACATTTGCTTGAGGAAGATTTTGGCCACATTGTACTTGTATCTGTAGATTCTCAATATTTTGCATTTAAGAAAATTTTATTGTTTATTTTCTTTGTGATGTCAAATGTAAATTTTTTCTTTCTAAAAGTCATTATTGTTTGTGTTTGTTTAAAAATATCACTTCTATTTTAATTTTTAGAAAAGTCTCTTATGCTAAAAAGTGGGTCCCATCACTTAAAAATCATAGAAAAACTATAAATAGAAGTTGTGTCTCCTCATTTCTCACTTTTGCAACTAGGAAGAGAGTGGTAGATCAGTTCATTGTATGTTTGCCAGATGTGTCTTCCACCTCTAGAACTCCGAAGAGTCCACACCAAACATTTCTAGAATTCTTGGAGGATTTGGATTATAAAGGTCAATAAGGCCTATGTGATCTTCTCTTCAAGCTTTCCGATCTCCATGATACCGTGTAGATGAACCAAGATGCCTTGAAGGAGCTATTTTAATATGTGGATGTTCATATATTGTATTTCTCTATCGACATATCACCGTATTATGGGAAATGGGTTCCTTGTGACCTTCTCATTTAGTTCACAAAGGTAATGAGGCATTTGCAAAATGTTTGAAGAGATTCCAAGAAATTATAGAGGAAGTAGGGCACCTCCTTTATGAGACTATGCCATTACACAAAAAATTAAATAGGAAACGCAAGATGGGTGCAAATTCATTGTTGCCATAATTTTTATTGTGAATGAGGAAGCACGTCCAACTCCTTATGACATCCCCATCTTGTTATGGATGGTTTTGTTGATGATAAAAAGGAACCACTCCATGAACCCTTGAATCTCCTATTAGAGAGAGAAGCAATTGAAACAAATTATCCTCATGTTGTAGATGCTAAGTTGGAAGAAGTACCTATGCCATCTACCTTTGTGGAGCTATAAGTGAATATCGCAAAGGTGGAAAAAAAAGCTTTTTTAGTGGTTCATATCAAGAGACAACAATATCTATTTTCACAAGACATCAAAAAGGCATTCGAGTTATGACTCGATGAATGCCTAAGTTTGTTTTGTACCATGTCAGAGTGCCCTTTGGACAACAACTATGAATGATTGGAGAAGAAATGTTTACCATTTGGCAAGTTAGTAGAAGACAATAAAATTGGTTTATGATGACTGTTGATATATTTAGGTAGTGATGTGTGTGAACATACTAACACCATTGGGGTACTCTTTTCCCTCTTTAGGAAGTTTTTTTCCCCGGCTTGTATATAGGCCTATAACCCTAATAGGTCACTTATCTTTGTACATTCTCTTGGTAATACATTCAATATTGTGTGTTGTGCTCCAAGCTTCTTCTTCTTGTGTTATTTGCATGCTTCCAAAAACCTCAAAGTCCAACAATGGGTATTAGAGTAGGTCACCGCTTCATCTAGGGCATCATCGACACCCCTATAGTCATAGTCTCACAATCACATGAAATTTGGTGAGCATACTCAGGGCAATTAGGAGTTCAAAACTGCTTTGCTCTGTGGTGTTGAAATGGCAATCTAAGCTCATTTCGACCTCCTAAAACACTATCATAGTGCTTGTGTAGGCAATTTTGTCTTTTGTGCCAAAGCCATATACAGGTTTTGATTCACCACTATAAGCTCCTCAAAGTCTGCTATAGGTTTAGCAAAAATTGACAGGGTAGTTCTGTTCAACTTTTTGAGATATAGTCACTTTTCTACATTAGGGTATTTTATTCAGTGGCCATGGCAAAAAATAGTGATGTATTCCATATGTTGGTTGTTGAGGATAAGTTGAATGGTACCAATTACCCATTATGGGTTTATATGGTACCTCATGTATCGGTTGCAAAAGGACTATGTAATATTGTGTAGGGTTATGAAAAACATCATATGACACTTGCAAACACATTTACAGAAGGCGATGTAGATGGCATTGAAGATGGTGATATTCTTCAGGTTTCTATGTGTGTTGTGATTCTTGCTCCACCTATTCTGAGCAACTTTGTTGGGATGGAAGAGATGCTCAGACACATGCATTGATATCCTTGTCTATCAAATGTGCCATTATTCCTAACATTCACTCCTGCAAAACAGCAAAGGATGCTTGGGATACACTTACCACTTTATACTAGGCAAGGAATGAGGCTTGTGTTGCTTACCTCTAAAAATAGTTGGAGAGTGAGCACATGAATGAAGGAGATTCCATGGATAGTTTTTTGACAGAGATCAAAGATTTGAAGGAGTAATTGATTTCTGCTGATGAAGTCTTGGTTGACAATTCACTTATGTAGACTCTTCTGAATGGTCTTCCATATTCATATTAGAGTTTTGCTTCTACTCTTGGATTGATGATGAAAGGCAATCCAAATGCCTTCACAATTAAGGAGTTAGTTTTTGTTATGTTGCAGGAAGATCAATCTAAGAAGAACAGGTGCATTATGCGTGTTGCAGATCAAGCTTTCTTGGATAGTTAGAAGGGCAAAGCTAAATGGAGCTCACCTATTAGTAAGCAAAAATCTGCTAATTTTTCACAATCAATGAAGGATGAGAGAGACGAGAAGAAAGAAGAAAAGCAAAAATTTTTTTGAAAATATGATAAAGGAAATTATCATGTCATAAAGAGTTGTCCAAAACTAGCTACAAAAGAGGAAAATAAAAAAGAGGCTAGAATGGTTGTTGTAGAAGCCTCTACACCCAAATCAAAGTTTGAAAATCTTGTGCACAATGAAGAATGGGCATTTACTATTGTTTGCAATTGTGACCCATCTTCTGATGAGTCCTAATGCCCACGCAAAATATGATTATATAAGCCTTTATTTTGCTCAAACCTCGTGGAATTGGTCCACTTGGACTACCTGAAGCCCACAATTATCCCTCGATTGATACTTCCTTTGTCTATGCACTAGCTCATGCACTTCTTGACAAACGCACCAAAATGTTTCGTCTCTTAAGCCCACGGGAAAGGGTGCGTATATACGCTTCTATTTTGATTAACACTCCTAGAAGTCGATCGCTTGTATTGGTTGCAGTCTACAAATTTATCTCCAATGGATGATCCCACATGTTCACTCACTAATTCATACCCTTTCGTGTGCACCTCCCTATCATCCTCTCGTTTATGCACTCTCCTACGCACGCACGTACACTCACACACTCGTTCATCCCTCTCTCCCTCTCACCCTCTTCCAACATCATCTCTTCTCAATCCCGCTCTCACACATATGCATCCTCTCTCGTTAGTTCCCGTTTAGTTTTAGACACACATTCCCCCTTTTTCTTTCCCTCTATCCTTCTCCCATACTTTTGTTCCTCTTCTTCTCTAACTCTCACCTATGCTCATTCTCACGTTCACACTTACCCACGCCTAGACTTCCACACATGGCAATGTCTTTGCGCCTCACATGCACTCACATGCACAACCCCTTCTCGCTCTCTTTTCTTTCTCTTCTCCTCTTTCCCTTCTTCTCTTCACTGCTTAATCACACACTCTCCACACACTTACTCTCTTACCCTCCGTGCCTACCTATCTCTCACACATTCGCACTCGCTTACATACACACATTCACACACCATCTAGTCTACCACTCCTAATCCCCTAGGAGGTTACAAGTATCCTCTTCCCGCAATTCATGTAACATGACCAACTCACCTCACCTTACACAACCACACACTTCTTCGCACTCCTTCCCTTATTCCCACTTTTTAGCCATAAGAAGCGAATTCATCATCGAAAGCCTCTCGTTTCATACCATCTACTTCACTCTCAGAATACAAAACAAACACTCATGGGAACCCATACCGCAAACACCAATGGTGGTCTAAACCTTATATCTCCCACTCCACTTGAGACGTATTTTTATTGGGTTTCTTGACTTCGATTCAAAGGCTACCTAGGTTGAGAGTAGATAATCAGTTTGGGAAAGATGTAAAAAAAACAAAGAAATAGAAAATACGCATTCAAGACAAGTTGAGAATTTGAAACCTTTAGCAGCATGACAAAAAACATGCTTTTCCTAAGGATTGCTTTGTTTGAATTTACTTCATACCTTATTGGATCTGCTTCAGCGCATTATTTCAGAAGTCATGTCAAATAGCTCGACACAAGAAGTAGGCAAACACAGTAGGCACACCAAGTTTTGGACCTTTCAGTAGAACACTTATTATGCATCTAGAGTTTCCAAAGAAAAATATCCAGCACTGAAATAGATCTCTGGAGTGCAACCAGATACTCTTGGTGGGACACCATGTGCATCATAAAAGCAGGGATACTGATGTGTTTCAATTTTAACTTCTAAAATTACCTTCCCCCATTCGAAGCGAACTGACTTGATGCTAGAAAGGAAGGAGAAACATTGCCTGCAGGATAGCCACTCACATTGGCTCCTCTCTCTTTCTCTGCCCTTGTCCTAGAAAGAAAAAGACCTCCCTGTGTTCGGCACTGCTCTCTCTCCAATTAATTCCCTTGTCCACAGGTCTTTCATTTCCTAATTGATGACGCTATGACTTGGCTCACCATCCTTTTTGTGAATCCTTTATCAGTGGATATGATGATTATCTAAACAGACCTACTACAGGTGAATTCATCTCAGTAGGTGGAATGAATCCTTTGCAACACTCGGTAATTGCACTAGTCCTTATATGAAAGGTCATATCACAACATTTTCACAATGAAACACATTTCATGAAAAAAAAAACATATTGCTTCAAAATCATAACATTGACAGCTCTTACTCTGGCCTAATCTTTCATAGCCTATCGTCTCCGCTCATGATTAGATGCATAAACCATACCTTGAAACATGCATATGATCCACATAAAGTTACCAGAATATCACGTCAACAACACCTTCTATTTAGGCCCTTCGCAAATGCAGCTATCCCCCTTGAAGTCTTCAATTGCATCATTTGCTGCAGAAGACCTCTGATTACTCTACTTTGTGTAAAACTGCCGGCAGGCTCGAGTTTTGCCTCTCTGTTACACGCGCAACTTCCTATGATGCATTCATCCAACACAAGAGATGGTGTCTATTGCTCTGCTCCCCAAATCTTTCTGCATCTCACATCAACCCCGCTGCAGCTCTACATATGAGTCCCCTCCACTTCCTCCGAAATTGTCGTGTGGTCCGTTCCGTGGGCTTCAAAACCCCATCCAATGACTAATCAAGCACCACATGGACTATGAATCACTCTCGCTCTTTTTCTCTTTCTCTAATCATTATCCAGAAGAACCCCAAACTACTATGCGTGGAAACTTCAGACCACGATTCTTCAACTCTCCCCTCTTTTGGTATCAGAGAATTTCTCTTGCCCTCGACAGAGTAGATGACTGGATCAGCAGCCCCTAAAGTCCTTTTTACCCTCGGCAACCTGACGATCTGCAGTCCTTCCCCCAGAAATAAACAGAACTTCTCCCCTTGTATGAAGCTCCCTCCTTTCTCTCCGATGGCGTGTCTTTTCCTTTGAACTCGTCTGAGCAGACAGTAGTGCCAGAATGATCTGAAGCGACACACTGAAGAGAGGGAGTATGCCCTTTTTTCCCCTATAGCTTCTATTCTTCGTCCCCCTCCTTTGCCCTCTCTGGCAGTCAACAACCCCAAAACGGAGAGCGACTGAGCCCCCCCGACACTGAGAGTAGAAGTGACTCCCCCGGCTAAGATAAGGAGCAACAATAAATTTTTGTTTTCGTCGAACGTGCAACCAACCCCCCATTTTTCCGCGCTCGTCACAGCCAGATCCCCCTTGTACCTGCGTATTTTCGCGAAAAAAACAAGGGAATTAACCCCCCATGTATTGTCAGAGAGCATTTCCCCCCGCTGTCCTCGTTCTGACAAAAGATGGGAAACCACCACCCTACCCCTATACCCCTAGCTTTACTCCTCTTGCCACCATCATGGTAAGGGCGGCATCCTTTTGACAGCCTTAAGTGTTCGACCTGGTGCCTTGAATTCTGGCTTACTGCTCTTCGCGGAAAATTCCCCAACACTAACAATGGTGATGTGTCCTGAGTCTATATCAAAAGTATAACCACAATAGTACCAAATGGAAGAGCCACAATCAAACTGCACACGATGGCAATAGTGGGCTGTAGAACAACAACCCGTAAGCGATGGATTGCAAACCCAATTGTTCCTCCAAATTGCCGATAGAATGAAGTGCACTGTATCCCACAATCCTTGATTTCAAAAAATATATAATAACCAGAGCAATATATAAAGCACCCCTGTTGTAAGGATAACATAATCCAACCAAAGTAAAGATGAAAATGAATGTAGCCGAGGCAAGTAATTGAGTCCCACATCCTAAGACTGCACAGAACAGAGATTTATGAGAAGGGTATCTAAGCATCCCCACAAGCCTTTAGCATGCTGGCTAGGGTCACTACACTGGGAGCAACCTCCCCACTTCATCTACTTGAAATGTACCAAACTTTGTTGTTGAGTTCACGTTGGCAATATCATGTCCACCAAGGCATTGCTAAGAGCAACATTTGTCCCCAATGTCCTACCCACCTCTTCCAAATACTTACGATCAAGTAGGTTCTCTGCCAAATAGAAACACATTAGTGCATAAAAACTGACCCTTTACTGAGCTAACATCTTCTCATGAAGAGTGTATGTCTCCAATAGCTATATTTTGGGAAAAACATAGCCTTCCTCCTTCCTAAAAGATGGTTTAGTATGAGCTACTTAGATATTAGAGCTTGTTCAGAGTGATGTTTGTGGTCCTATGCAAACACCTTCTTTTGGGAACTATCTTTACTTCATGGATTTCATTGATTTTTCCAAGCATGCATGGGTATATCCATTGAAATCAAAATCAAAAGTGTTTATGTGCTTCAAACAGTTTCTAGTTCTGGTTGAAAATATGTTAGCATGTAAAATGGGCACCCTCTATTTTGTTCAAAGGAGGGAATATGTGTCTTCTGATTTTAATGCATTTATGGCCGAAGATGGGATAAAACATCAGTGTACAATGCCATATACACCTCATTGGAATGGATTTTCTGAAAGGAAGAACATGTCACTCATGGAGATGGTGAGGTGTATGGTCAAGAGTCGAGCTTTACCACAAAGTTTTTGGCTTGAGGCTGTTATATGTGCAACATATGTACTTAACAGGTGTCCCACTAAAGCATTGTAGTCTATCACTCCATATGAGGCTTGACATGGTCGCAAGCCATCTGTTGCTCAATTGCGTGTCTTTGGTTTTCTAGAATATGCATTAATGCCTAGACAACAATGCAAGAAATTGGATGATGAAGGAGGGAAATGCATTTTTGTTTGATATAGTTCTAAAAGCAAAGCTATCCTCTGTATCATCCATAGATGATGCAAAGCAAAGCTATAGTTCTAAAAGCAAAGCTATCCTCTGTATCATCCTCCTTTGGTTATCCATGATGATGTTTTTGTGGAAGATGCAATTGAGCCATTACTTTCATGTACTAAGGAGACATCAGTTAGCTCCAAAGATGTGTTTGACACTTTATTGCCTCTTTTTACATGTGGACAGTCTACTGTTGGTCCAAATGGTGCAATTTTCAACCTTTATAGGTTCCACATGATGATGGAGATCATTCCATTTATGATGCAGATTTACATGATGCACTTGTTTTCTTGAGTTGTTGATATAGAGAAGGCAAAATTTATGCCTAAATAGTTGGTGCAGATTTTGGGAGATAGCAAATTAGATGCACCTCTATCATATTGTACTCATTTAGGCTCTCATAGTGCTTCTTTTACATCATATTGCTATGCCATGATTGCCTCTAGTATTTGTGATTAGAATGAGCCTGTTTTGTTTGATGAATCATAAAATTAAAAAAATTGGATGGCTACTATGCAATCAAAATATGATGCTATTATGAAAAATTGTACCCGGTCTTTATGTGACTTGCCTCCTTGCAAGAAGGCCATTGAAACTAAGTGGGTATACAAGTTGAAGTGTAAGCCTCATGGAACAGTTGACATGTATAAGGCTAGGCTTGTTGCAAAGGGTTATGCTTAAGAAAGATGCATTGATTTGATGAGACCTTTGCTCCTACATGTTGAATGACTACTGTTCGTAGCCTCTATGCACTTGTAGCTCATCATGGTTGGAACATACATTAGTTGGAAACTAAAATTACATTTCTAAATGGTGAATTACATGAAGAAGTGTATGTTTGTCAGCCTTGTGGTTTTGTGCAGAAAGGACATGCAAAAGGAGGTGTGCAAGTTGAAAACGACATTATATGGTTTGAAGCAAGAACCGTGTGCTTGGTATGAGAAGATACATGCTTATCTAATTGCACATGGTTTTGAGAATAGTCCAACTAAAGAACCTTATATGTTAAGGATGAAAATGATGGGCTTTTGATCATTGCATTCTATGTTGATGACATGTTGCTTAATGGTCCTCATGAGAAGCATATTGCTGATTTTAATATTGATTTGCATGACTCATTTGAGATGTCAGATTTGGGGCATTCGCCTCATTATTTGGGCATTCAATTTATGCAAGTTCATTGCAAAATAGCTTTGTGTCAAAAAAAAATATTCACACATTATTGTAGTGTTTTGGCCTTGAAGATTGCAAATCTATTGGCACTCCTATGGAAACATGAATACGGCTGAGTGTCCATGATGCTGGAGATGCATTTGGTGACGTTCTTTATAAATAGGCTATTGGATGCTTGATTTACTTATTCATTACTCGACTAGATATTCAGTTTAATGTCTCACAGATGGGCAAGTTTATGAATTGCACACGTCTCAAGCATTGGCAGATAGTTAAATGCATCTTTCACTACTTGGCTTGTTTTATCCAGGGGAGAATCACTACCGCTAGATTTACATGGTTTGTTTTTACTCTGACTGGGCTATTTTCTATGACACTTGTGTGTCCACAAGTGGTTTCTACTTCATGCTTGGTAGCTCATGTATATCTTGGTTGAACAAGAAGCAGCCTATTATGGCCATTTCTAGTTGTCAAGCTAAGTATAGAGTAGCTTTCATAGCAATTGTTGAGTGTGTGTGGTGTAGAGGCCTTATGGTTGATTTGGGTGTTGGTCAATCTTCTACCTCCACCATCTTCATTGAAAGTTAGAGTGCGTTGGCAGTTGCGACGAACCTTGTGCTCCATGCTTGCACTAAGAACATTAAGTGCTTTATCATTATGTTAGGGAGAGGTTCTCTTCTAGAGAGATCAGTTTGGCATATGTGCCCACACAGGAGAAGATTGTAGACTTTTTCACAAAGACTCTACCTAGGGAGAAGTTTGAAGCTTTCCACAGAGCTTTGGACATACTTCCTTTTATGGATTGATTCCACATAGCTTGGCACTTCCTTATACATGGGTGCTAGCTCCTTGTTCACCACATCACTCCCAAGGGGATTTGTTGATATATTTAAGTAGTGATGTGTGTGAACACACTAGGACCATCAGGGCACTTTTTTCCCTCTTTAGGAGGTTTTTCCCCCTTGGTGTGGAGATACTAATCATGAGATTTTGTGTAGGAAGTGATTGAAGTTGACAAGTTTGGTGCAAGGAGCAGAGGGGGATCAAGTGTCTCGTGGAGGTGGCTCACCCCTTGCAAACTACATTGGAAAACTTCTTAAAGAACATTTTGTAATTATCCATAAAGATTATAGTCCTCAAGGGAACTTCATGACATAGTGTATGAAGGTCATAGGTAAATTGCTTTGTTTATCAACCATTTCTCACAGTACTAATTGTGTCTTTTTAATTAAAAAGTGCCTTGTAGTTACAACTTTAGGTTCCAACTTTTGTGGAAAAGTCTTAGATCAAATAGATATATCTCTAGACTTAGGGTAAAAAATAGTGATGATATAGCAAGGTCTATTTTGATTTACACCCTACCTATGGCTTTGGAGTGTCAAACGAGTGCCATTGAGAAGCTCAAACCAATTGATGTGATCAAATAAGCTTATGAAAAAAATATACTTTGCTATATTCTTTTGATTTTATCTCATGAAATTCTTTTGTATATCATATATGAATTTTTCCTAGATTCTCTTTTTCATATGGAGCATTTTTTAAACATATTTTTCGTGTATATGACATTCAATTTGCTGTCCATGGCATGGGAGGTGCCCCAAAAACATGAGATGTAGGTACTTCTCTTGTGTCTTTATGGTAGAACTTTGTTTGACCTTCACATGCCCTACAGGCACATGATTAGGAATATGAGCACATCACATGGATGTTTCAAGCATGTTCTTTGCATTACAATGACTAAGATTTCACTATGCATCAGTATGGCCTTGAAATTGTTTTCTCTATGAGATTTCAATGATTTTTGGTTTGTCTTTGTCATAAGAAGTAATTTCAACCCATCATTTATATGTATATAATATTTAATGCGTTATCCATGGAATAGGGAGGTTAAAAAAAAGCCTTCCGCAAAAACTTGTAAAAAGGCCTTGTAAGTAATTTTTAGGGCCTTTGTCCCATGCTTGTGTGGTAGGGCATTTTTTTCCCTTCTTGTGCCATATAGGTATATGCAAAGACAAATGACACATCAAATACATGTTTCAAGCATGTTTGGTGCATCAAAATGGCTAAATGATCCCAAATTACTATACAATTTGAGTGCACAAGCTATCCATGGCATATAGAGATAAAAAACACTCTATCAATACCAAACATGATACCAAAATTTTTTTAAAGGCCAAAAAAGACCCAACCATAGAAACCAAGAGAAAGCCTCTCCAAAGAATTGGGAGAGACTTCTCCCGCATTTTTGTGGTTGGGCTTTGTTTGGCCTATACAGAGTGGCACAATGCTCCTAGTGACATACTTGATGAATGGCTTGCCAATACTTTATGACACAAAGAAGGAAAAATAAAACATCCTTGAGATATGTGAGATTACAATAGAAAACAACATGGAAAGAGATAATAGACAAATTAATGGAGTAAAAGTGCTCAAATTTCATTGAAAATAGTTAAAGTTATCACAACCCTCTTGTATGGAGCGGTCAATTAAAAGTGTTAGCTATGCTATCCCCTAATCCTCCTAGCTAATTATATGCCCTTGGGTTATATAGTAACCCTCTTAGCATGGATGGCACATAGGTTGCAATCCTCAAGCATTGATATCAAATTTGCTTCCATTGCCTCTTGTAAAACTTCTAAAGCTAGAGCTTCGATCCTTAATCCTGCACAACATCTTTGTAACTCTTTTTCAACCACCCTTGCAAAAGGTCTTATAGGTATCAGAAGATTAATTGTTTTTTGACAGTGCCTTATCTCTATAGATACCCATGTATATCTTCTTCTTCATTGTGGTGCTCTTGCTTGTGGTGTTGGGGGTCTTTGTTGGACATCATTTTGGGGTCTTGGTTGTGGTGGCCTACAATGGGGTTTGAAAAAAATATTTTGAAGTTGCACACATCTTTATCTTTCTCCTTGTTCTAAATGTTGATGTTTTCTTTGCTCCCTCTCTTCATCATTTGGTATGGCTCCCTAATTCAGTAGCCTCTTGTGAGCTACATTCACCCTATGATTTGATAGTATTTCTTGGTTTAGCCATGGTGCCTCTATCTAACTCTCCCCACTTGACTTTGAAGCTTGTAGAGGAGTTCTATATTATTGTGAACATCTTCTGATGGCTCATTGGAGTAGTAAAAAAGAAAAATACCTTTGTTTGAGAATGCTCCTTCATCCTTTTAATTGTTGATTTGTTGGGTGATAGAGGATCATCATATGATTATGTTTGTGATTGTCATTGATTTGCACTCAGTTTCTTGGATTGCCCATGTGCCACTTCTTGTTCATGAGATTATTCACTTTGTGAGTTGTTTCCACCACCTACTTCATGTTGGGATGTAGAGCCTAATACATTGTGTGTTCTTTTGTGGTGATTCATCCATGCTAGTTGTTGAGAACCTTACATGTAGCTAGGAAAGTTAATGTGATCCTTACTAGGAGTTTTCTTTGTTTGTGCCATCCTCTATAGTGCTAGAATGTCAAAATGAGAGGATGTGGGAATTGAAATCATGACCTACCAACTAGGATTATGATGGGCTAACCACTTGCTCCAAAAGCCATGGTTGAGGATTACTTCCTAATCCTCCCTCTTAGGGTGTGGTTCAACCATCTCCTGCCTCTCATTTCTTGAGTCTAACACTCTCTTCCCCTTCTAGAGATCATTGTCCTCAATGATCAATCCTTGATCTCCCCTTGAATTGATGTCCTCAACCTTGCTTCTTGAACCATCTTGTTCTCAACCTTGGTCTCTTGAACCCTTGCTCTCAGCCTTTGTCTCTTGAACCTCTTGTTCTCAACCTTAGTATCTTGAACCTTATCTTGAACCTGGTTCTCACCCATGCTAAGTATCTTGGATCCTCAATCTAGTGCTTCCATTGGAAAGATGGTTCCGAGAGCTTTCCAGTGGTATCTTACACGTCTAAATCTGACCTACGGATTGGGAGATACACTCTAATCTTTGTTGGGCTCACCTTTGAAAGAGACGCGTGCCTTCCACTTGTCCAAGCCTACTTCCTAGGCTCTGATACCAATTGTGGGAATCGAACTCATGACCTACCATCTATGAGTATGATGGGATAACCACTTGCCCCAAACGCCATGGTTGAGGATTACTTCCTAATCTTGTGGTTCAACCATCTCTTGCCTGTCATTTCTTGAGTGTAATAGAGGAGTCTCTTCTTAAAACGTTTCAATTAAAAAGTTTTTTTTTTTCACATTTGAATGGACAAAAATAGTTAAAAAGTAGAATTGTTCCTTACAAAATTGCAAAATAGAGAAGAGGGTATTGGGAATCTTCTGATATATCATAAAAATACAATGAATGGATTTAATGACTTCACTTCCAAGATGAACCTTCTCGTATTCTTGTAGCCCACCATTGAGCATGATGTAGAGGTCCCAATGTTGACTTTCATTTTTCATTAGCCATGTTGTGTTGAATAATTCTTGCAGCTTTTGCAATAGCCGACTCCTTGGCTCATTCCATAGCATATGTCCTTCAAAATGTAGTATGATAAAACCAAATAAACATATCTTCCATATAGCTTGATTGCATGGTGCCACCACCATGTCACATGTTTTTCAAATAAACACCTCTAGCCCTCTAGTTTGACTTCTCCATTTCTTATGTTCTAATTATCTTGAATGATCCATATCGATGCATGAAAAATGCTCCATGTGCAAATAAAATATGCTAAAACTTTGTAAGTACATATAACAAACTCTTATCAACAAAAAAATTGAAATATTAAGAAGTCTTACATTATAATGTGTAATATTGATCTCTCCCTAGGGTAGGATGAAATACTTTGTGATCTTCATTAATGCATCTTAAAACATTTGAGGCTGATTATTGTTGGAGCTAATAAGACTCGTTATACCTACCAACTTATCTAAGCATGAACAAACCTTCTTTTGCCTATTAGCAAGGTCAATTTGAGAATCATTTTTAGTTGTGATCATGCATAAGTCTTTCCATAGCTCCCCCCAACAATTATTTTTAGGGCTAATACATCTTTAAAAAAATTTCTTTCCTTCTTCCCTATCATCAATACTTGTCGCAAACTATCTTCGGATTGACCACGTTTTTGACAACGTGTTACATTATAACCATGACAACCAATTGAATTAAGATGCTCCTCCAATTTTTCAATTTTTGGTTGTGTAGATTTATCAACTAGCTTCATGAAAAATGTGTATCCTATATGGAGCTTTAATAATCTATAAACAATTATCATGAAGGCATGCAATGTACAAAAGTGAACATTAAATAATGGAAATGGAATAATGGGATTCCAATCTTCATATTATGTGTCATGACTAGGTTTGTCTAACATTGGATACCTTAACTATTTGGGTTCAAAAACACATAGCTACTTACTCACACTACAAACCTAGGTTACATTTATTCGATCGAATAATGAAAAAAATACCGAATAAATGCAAAAAATTTGAGATTTTCCGAATATCCTCGAATAAAAAACCTTTTAAATATGTTTCATCAATAAGAGCTACATAAACACTCATTTTTTCTTACTATGTGCTTATGTACATCCACAAGGAATAATACAAGATGCCTTTTTTTATATAGCCAAACATGATATCATATTATAATCCAGTTTTTTTATTAAACAATATGAACAATTTGTTGATCAGAGTCCCAAAAGACTTACATCATCTAAAAGTGTAAAATGTAAATGCCATGGATCTCTTTGGCACGATTTCCATTTTTAATCTATATTCTTATATACAACACACATAGCTTACACATATAGTCTTCCACTAGTTTATCTATTCTCTTGAAACCACATCAGAGTTTTGCAAGTTCCCTATATCCAAACTTGTGCTTCACTTTTGTATTAGGTGGGAAATTTCTAAAACCTCCCCATAATGTTTCATCTTCCAATGGATATCTTCTATTTATTGGCTCCATATGCTAGATATAATTTGCATTAACCAAATTACTTTGAAATAAGATGTGGTCATAAGCATGCATGTCCATAGTCATAATCAAGGAAAACTATACTCAAAGCTATTCTTTCTTATTTTGTTTATGTGCACATGTTGTTTCCCCTAGTAAAATCTTTTGTAGCATCTATATATGCCCTTTCAACTTAAGAAACAATGTATTCACCTACCTTTCTCTCTCTCTCTCTATCTATCTATCTAAACCCTTAACCCTAAACCCTACACCCTAAAACTATAAAACCCTAAAACCTAAACCCTAGACCCAAACCTTTAATCCTAAACCCTAAACCCTAAACCCTAAACCCTAAACCCTAAATTCTAAATTCTAAACCCTAAACCATAATCCCTTAACCCTAAATCCTAAGCACTAAATCCTAAACTCTAAATCCTCAACCCGAAACCTTAAACCTTAAACCCTTAACACTAAACCCTACATCCTAAACCCTAAAGCCTACATCCTAAACCCTAAACCCTAATTCCCAAATCCCAAACCCCAATCCCTTAACCATAAAACCTAAACCCTAAAACCCAAAATCAAAATCCTAAACCCTAAATCCTAAACCCAAAACCTTAAACCTAAAACCCTAAATCCTAAAATCTAAACCCTAAGTCCTAAACCCCAAACCTTAAACCCCACACCCTGAACCCTAAAGCCTAAACCCCAAGACCTAAACCCCAAAATCCAATCCCTTAACCATAGACCCTAAACCCTAAACCCTAAACCCTAAATCCTAAACCCCAAACCTTAAACCCCAAAACCCTAAACCCTAAAATCTAAACCCAAAGTCCTAAACCCCCAACCCTAAACCCTCAAGCCTAAACCCTAATGCCTAAAGCCTAAACCCTAAACCCTAAACCCTAAACCCTCAATCCTAAACCCTTAATGCCAAATCCTAAACCCTAAACCCTAAACCCTAAAATCTAAACCATAAGTCCTAAATCCCAAACCCTAAACCCCATACTCTAAACCCTAAAGCCTAAACCCTAATGCCTAAAGCCTAAACCCTAAACCCTTAATCCTAAACCCTTAATGCCAAACCCTAAACCATAAACCCTAAAACGAATCCCTAAACCCCAAACCCTATACCCTGAAACCTGAAATTTTAGACAGTCTAGAAAGACAATGAAATCAATGCTAAATCTTGCACAAGGGCTCAATCGGCCATGAGGAAATCACTATTACATGCCCACAATATTTTCCAAGCTTAATGTTATAGGTTTTGTGAGAATATCATGAGGATGAGCTATGCATCAAAACTCACATTTGGCTACAAAGGTTATAAAATTGTGTAAGTGGGATGATCCATTATGAACATCTTGATCAGTGGCGCTAGCTTTCCTTCCTTTTTATGTTTGGAGAAAAGGCATAGATTAATTTCTTAAATACAACACATGTAGCTCAAACATGTAGTCTTCCATTAGTTTATCTATTCTCTTGAAACCACATCAAAGTTTTGCAAGTTCCCTATATCCATACATGTGCTTCACTCTTTCATTAAGAGGGAAATTTCTTAAACCGTAAACCCTAAACCCTAAACCGTAAAGGTTTTAGATTGAAAAGGCTTTAAATCTAAAAAAGTTTTAGATCCAAAAGATTTTAGATAAATAAACCCTAAAGCCTAAAACCTAAACCCTAAATCCTAAATCCTAAACCCTAAACCCTAAACCTTAAACCCTAAACCCTAAACCCTAAACCCTAAACCCATCCTAAACCCTAAACCCTAAACCCTAAACCTTAAACCCTCAACCCTAAACCCTAAACCCTAAACCCTAAACCCTAAACACTAAACCCTAAACCCTAAACCCTAAACCCTAAACCTTAAACCCTAAACCCTAAATCGTAAACCCTAAACCCTAAACCATAAACCATCATTGCTAAATGATAAACCCTAAATCCTTAAAACTAAAATCCTTAACCTCAATCCCCAATCCCTTAACCCTAAACTCTAAACCCTAAACCCTAAACCATAAACCCTAAAACCTACACCCTAAACCCTAAATCCTAAACCATAAACCCTAAACTCTAAATCCTAAACACTAAATCCTAAACCCTAAACCCTAAGCCCCAAACCCTAAACCATAGATCCTAAAACCTAAACCCTAAACCCTATATCCTAAAGCCTAAACCCTAAACCCAAAACACTAAACCCTAAACCCCAAACCCTAAAACCTAAACACCAATCCCTAAACCCTAACCCATATACCCTAAAACAAAAAGCCTAAACCCTACACCCTAAATCCTAAACCCGAAAACTTAAATCCTAAACAGTAAACCCTACAACCCAAACCCTAAACCCTAAATCCTAAAACCCTAATTCCTAGACCCTAAACCATAAAGCTTAAACACTAAACCCTAAACCCTAAACCCTAAACCCTAGAGCATAAATCATAAACCCTAAACCCTAAGCCCTAAACCCTAAACCTTAATCCCTAAACCCTAAACCATAAATTAAACTCTAAAGCCTAAACCCAAAACCCTAAGCCCTAAACCCTAAGCCCTAAACCCTAAACCCCAAACCCTAAACTCTAAACCCTAAACCCTAAACCCTAGATCCTAAACCCTAAAGTCTAAAGCCTAAACCCTAAACCCTAAAACCATAAACCCTAAATCTTAAACCCTAAACCCTCAACCCTAGATCCCAAACCCTCAACCCTAAACACTAATCCCTAAACACTAACCCCTATACCCTAAAACAAAAATCATAAACCCTAAACCCTAAACCCTGACCATTAAACCCTAAACCCTAAATCCTAAACCCTAGACCCTAAACCCTAAAACCCAAACCCTAAACCCAAAACCCTAAGTCCTAAGCCCTAAAACCTAAACCCTAAAACCTAAACCCTATACCCTAGACTCTAAACCCTAAACCA
This sequence comes from Ceratopteris richardii, assembly GCA_020310875.1. Classification (NCBI taxonomy): domain Eukaryota; kingdom Viridiplantae; phylum Streptophyta; class Polypodiopsida; order Polypodiales; family Pteridaceae; genus Ceratopteris; species Ceratopteris richardii. The sequence goes on from CM035406.1 coordinate 123,832,434, forward strand.
TAGACCTTTAACACTAATCACTAAACCCTAAACCCTATAACCTAAATCATAAACCCTAAATCCTAGCCCTAAACCTTAAAAGCTAAAGTTATATGTGGATTTCAAAAGTTAATATGTGCAATGATATTACATGGATTTTAATTCAAATGTTATGATATCGATGATGTCGAATGATTTTTAATTTAGAAATTAACATGTGTACTCATATTATGTGGGTTTTGATTCAAATCTTATGACGTAGAGTGTCATGATGATATCCTATGGTGAGTGATCAAGTGTTATCATATTATTTGATATATTGTAGTTTTAAATATGAATAATCAACCTGAAAATTCAAATATGAATAATCAACTTGATCATGTTAAATCTCAAAGACTTTTAGATGAATAAAATACAATGTAAAATCTTTTCTATCGAAAATAATTTCAATCAACAATATTTTTATTCTAAAAGATTTTTTATCTAAAATATTTTCGATCTAAAATGTTTTCAATCTAAAACATTTTCAATCTAAAACATTTTCAATCTAAAACCTTTTCAATCTAAAATATTTTTGATCGAAAACCTTTTCATTCAAAAATATTTTCGATCGAAAACCTTTTCGATCGTAAATCTTTTCGATGAAAAAAATCTCGATCGAAAGTGCCGTCGATCAAAAACCTTTGAATTTTCGTGCAAAAACTATTCGGATTTGTCCGAATAAGCTGACATGGCACCGAATAATTTGGTCGAATAATAAGGGGTCATTGAATTATTGCATAATTATTCTCGAATAATCGAATTGTCGAATAATGAATAATGCAACCTAGGTACAAACTTCCAAGAAACTAATCTCAGTAGTGATCTTCGCACATACATAGAAAATACTCACAATTGTACTTCAAATTTAGCACTTTTATGCTATGCTAGCACAATATCTAACAGTATTCTACTCAGACAGGTATAGATTTACACTTGCACTAAGTAGAGAAGAAAAAATACTTGATTAAATCTTCGAAATAATAGAGTTTACAAGATAGGTAATCTTTACACTTCTCTGAATTGATGATACTGGATGGTCTGGAATGTGTTTAGTCTGTGCAGTTACATGAACAAAGTCTTTTCCACTTCTCTAGGCTTTTTGTCTCTCTCAAGATGCTTCTCTTCCCATTGCATACTCGCGTGAATGAAATACAACAAACATAATCATGTGATATCGGTGCCTAACTAATTTTGTAAGTGCTTATTAAAATTCCCATTGACAAAAATAGAGATTCAACAAAACTCTGAGTCAGTAACATTCCGACTCAACAAAATTCGGAGTCAACAGACTCCGAGTCAGCAGACCTTTAGAAATCTAACTCACTACTTATTCTTTCAATTTCTCTCCCCTCAACAATTGGCACTGCTCGGTGGGGGGTTTTTCCTAAAGATCATACCCGAATTCACAATCCCTTGATCATAGACTATAAGACTAAGCTCTTTATTAAAATCTGCTTACTGAACTTCCTCTGCAACCTTAGTATTTTTATGAACTTTATCTACCTCCACCTGCATATCTTCATGCTCCACAATCTTTTCTGAAACTACCTTTTCCTACTACTCAACCAGATCATCCAACTCTTTATCGAGAGTGTGCTGAACAATTTGCTCTTTCAATTCCGCAATCTGCTGTAATAATGCTTGCTTCTCAGCTTCATGCTATTCAACCACTTTCATCAGTTGACACTCATGTACTGATATGAAGCCGTCTTTCATCTGCTCATGTGGATAACTGATTAATACTTCTAATCTCTCTTTCAATCTTGTCCATAGGCCCTGCATAAACTTCTGCATTTGCTACTTTACAGTCATCGTATCCATCTCAACCTCCTCATTTTGTAACATCTTGAGTATTTCCAATGTCTACTGCTTTTGAAACTGGGACAACACTTCCTCATGCTCCTGTATCTTCCTTTGCAATTCATCTTGTAAACTTTGTACTTGAGAGTTTTGCAACTCCTCCGGTTTTTGTTGTATTTCATATGAAGAACAATGTAATTTTAAACCAACAATTTCCCTGAAAACATGTTGCCACCGACCAAAATGCAGAAAATTAAGTCTTCTTACTACGGTGGTCATGAACATTACTGAGCTGATTATCCGAATTAAGCATCACTTGCACCAAATTAGATGATAACCAATCCATATGCGGCCGCTTCCCTTGAAACTTCTTCAAACAAAATCCATTGATCGGTTTTTCCATTCTCGTGCCAAGCACATCAGATACCATAAAAGTGCATTGACCTAAATCCTACACAATCTGACATGGACTCTTATACTACAAGGTAAGATTTCCTAGATGTGGCCCTAATTTGGAGTTGTACACCGTCACCCAATCTCCAACCTAAAATACCTTGATTTTCACATTCATATTGACCCAAACCTGTCTCCTTCTTTGAATTACCTCTGTTATGTATGCACTAACTAAATGATCCTCCTCCAATTGAAGAAGATACTTACTCTGATGCTTGACTGATAACTCTGGAGACATCTTTTCTGCTATTACCCTCAAACTTGGGACTACAAACTCCATTGGAACTACTACTTCTAAGCTATAAACCAACCTAAATGGTGTCATACTTATTGTCACTTTGAAAGCTATTTCAAACCACCACAATGTTGAATCTAGCAACAAATCCCATTTTTTTTATTTTCATGCACTAACTTTTTAAGAATACACAATAAAATCTTATTAGTGCTTTTCACTTGACCATTTGCTTGAGGATGATAGGCTATAGAATTTTTATGCATAATCAGATGTGTTCTTGTTAATTCTAAAATTACTTCATTAAGGAAATGAGCACCTCTATCACTTACCAACTCTACCGGACACCCAAATTTGGTCATGATGTTGTGCTAGAGGAACTTTGCAACACTTGCTGCCTTATTGTCCTTGCGTGCTACTACTTCCATCCACTTTGTGCAATAATCCATAGCTACTAAAATATATCTATTGCCACATTGAGTAATAGGCTTGATAGGCCCAACAAAATCCATGCCCCATTTTTGAAATGGATCCAATGACAAACTGGATGATTAGACATCCGATCCAAATTATTTGGTTGGCCTACTTTCTGACAAATAACACATCTTTTGAAAAATTCATGAGCATCTTTTAATACTATAGGCCACCACAATCATGCTTGTAAAACTTTCTTCCCTGTGATATCACATGACAAATGTCCTCCTGCTACACATGAATGTGCTTCCTATAACACAACTGGTTGTTCAAAATCTACTACGCATCTCCTAATGACCTGGTTCACCCCTTTCTTATACAATGTACTAGCTACAACCAAATATGGCCTACTTTTAAGAGCAAACATCTTCCTTTGATCAGGTGTAAAATGTTGAGGTAATGATCCATCTGTTAGAAACACTAATAATTGGTCATACCAAGAATTAGAATCAACAATTTTGCAGTGATTAACTCCGCATCTAGAAAATCATCACTAACACCTATCGATGCTTCCCCTGACTCCAATCTACTAAAGTAATCTGCCATTGCATGTTATTTACCTAGAGTATAGATAATAGCAAAATCAAATTTCTGTAATAGAAGCATCCACCTTGCCAACCTTCCTGTTAATAACGGCTTTTTGATCAAATATACTAAAGCCTGTTGATCAACATGAAGGATCAATTTATTACCCAATAAATAATGTCTAAATTTATTAAGCGCATACACAATTGCTAATGCCTCTCTTTCAATCACCAGATAATATCTTTCTGTTGAACACAACACCCTACTAGCATAATACATTGGTCTATACCATCCTTTTTCTTTCTGCTTCTTGCTCCAACTGCTACATCTATAGCATTGGCTTTAGTAGCCTGTTGAGCATGTTGCTGTTGCTACCCCTATTCGTTGTTCTGATTATAATGAACCACTGGTATGCCCCTTTCTTCTCTATGCTTTACCAAAATAAAGGGCAATCAGGTCCAATCCAGTGATTTGGTGCATAACAATATCCACATGGCATCACTCTAGGTGGTCAGCCCTATTGATTCCCTTGTTGATTAACCCGATAATTTCCTTGCTAGTTCACCTGATCTCTCCATGGAGGTCTTCCTTGCTACTTGAACTAGAATAGCCTGATTTTCTGTAACTTCATTATTATTCCTATTGTCCTGCCCTAAAATTTGTCTTGGATGTTTGGGATTATACCAGCACTGACTTTTTGTATGCCCATCTTTATCACAAATTTCACAAAACCTTTTCTCCTTTGGAGCAATTATAGAGTATCCATGTTTCTTTAATTTACTGATCAAAGCTTCCTCTTTACTCTGCTTACCTTTATGTTTGCAGTGCCGTCTCACCACAACCTCTTCATCCTCAGTGTCCGATTCGGAACCATTCGTACCTTTCTCTGACTCCATTTTTGAATCAAATTTAGCATCTGAACTAGAGTCACTGCAGCTCTTCTTCAATCTGCCAAACCTTCTTTCAACTCTGCTAGCTCCTTAATCCTTTTAGGAAGTAACTTGCCAACATATCATCGGTAGGTCTCTCATTGCCCTATAATCTTTCCATTAAAGTTCTAAATTTCTGAGCATAGTCTTCTACTAACATGTTCTTTTGTCTAATTACTCTCAACTTCCTCAAAACATTAGAGGGAGTTTTTTCTTTCCTAAATCTTTGTAAAAATGTTGTTTCTAATGCATCATATGTAGCGAAATGAGCAATACCATATTGAATGAACCAACTCATTGCTCTTCCTTCCAATGTAACCACAAATTTCTAGAGTTTGATTGCATCACCATATATGGCTAGATATCCATTTGCTGTCCACTTTATCTCAAATTGAGCAACGTGACAATCACCATCTTCTTTAGAACCTCCTCTAAAATGGGCTGCTTTGACCTTGTGATTTGGAGGCAGTTACGCCATTGGCTATGGCTGAGGTGTATGCCTAGTTCTTTGATCCGTCTTCCCTGCAAGTGGGTCGAACTAGAGTTCTCTTCTAACTCCTACAATTGCTTTTGTTAGGAATAATGCTCTTAGTATATTGCCCACCAACCTAACTTCAGCTGCACCCATTCCTCCTTCCTCCTCTTCAATTTCAAGGTTAGATTCCTCTTGTGCTTTGTACCAATCATAGAATTCAAAGCATGACTCCACGTTAGCTGCTTGTGCTTGTGCTCTTGTGTAATAAACTTTACTAAATCTCTACTTCCCTTCATGCATCTCTTGTTTCTTTAGCAAACGTTGTAGGATCACCAAATGTGTTTGGGTTCAAGAACACATAGCTACTTACTCACACTACAAACTTCCAAGAAACTAATCTCAGCACTGATCTTAGCACATATAGAGAAAATACTCACAACTGTACTTCAGATTCAACACTTTTATGCTATGCCTGCACAATATCTAACATAATTTTACTTAGACAGACATAGATTTACACTTGCGTTGAGTAGACAAGACAAAATACTTGATTAAATCTTTGAAATAATAGAGTTTACAAGATAAGTAACCTTTACGCTTCTCTAAATTGATGATATTGGATGGCCTGGACTATGTTCAACCTGCAGAGTTACATGAACAAAGTCTTTTCCACTTCTTTAGGCTTTTTGTCTCTCTCAAGATGCTTCTTTTTTTTATTACATACTCGCGTGAATGAAATACAACGAACATAATCATGTGATATTGGCACCTAAATAATTTTGTAACTGCTTATTAAAATTCCGATTGACCAAAATACAGATTCAACAAAACTCAGAGTCAACAACATTTTGATTCAACAACATCCGATTCAGCAAAATTTCGAGTCAACAGACTCCGAGTCAACAGACCTTCAGAAATCTAACTCACTGCTTATTCTTCCAATTTCTCTTCCCTCAACATTAACAAAGGTATATACCATTCCCTGGAAGTAGCTGCATCTATGTATTAATTTAAATCATATAGTCTCTTTTGTTTCCCTTTGTTAGTTTGTAGCCTTGTGTGAAAAATTAGATTTATGAAGAGTAGATGCACCTTGCTTGCAACCTAACATCCATTGGAAATCTTTAAATCCTCATCCAAGTGCCAGTGTATCTAAAAATCACCTAAGTCTATTACTTTGGGTTTCAAACCATGAATGTGAGAAGGTATTAGCTTAGTGATGTTGGATTTTGAGGTCTACAAAAGCACGTGAACAACAACATAAGGAAGAAGAAGAAGAAGCTTGGAGCACGACACACAATACTAAATGTGTTACCAAGTGAATGTACAAAGATAAGTAACCCATTAGGGGTATAGGCATATATACAAGCCAGACAAAAAAAAAACCTTCTAAAGAGGGGAAAAAGTGCCCTAATGGTCCTAAGTGTATTCACACACATCACAATCAAAATATATTAACAAATCCCCCCTGGGAGTGCGATGAACAAGGAGCTGACACTCATGTATAAGGAGGTGCCAAGCTATGTGGAAAGAGATCAATCCACAAAAGGAAGTAAGCCCAAAGCTTTGCGGAAAGCTTCAAACTTCTCCCTAGGTAGAGTCTTTGTGAAAAGGTCTACAACATTCTCCTATGTGGGAACATATGCCAAACTGATCTCTCTTGTAGAGAACCTCTCCGTAACATAATTATAGTGCAACTCAATGTGCTTAGTATGAGCATGGAACACAAGGTTCCATGCAAGTTTGAGTGCACTCTAGCTCTCACTAAAGATGGTGGTGGCAAAAGACTAACCAACACCCAAATAAACCAAAAGGTGTCTAAGCCACACACACTCAAAAATTGCTATGAAAGCATCCCTATACTCAGCCTCACAACTAGAAGTGGCCATAATAGGTAGCTTCTTTCTCAACCAAGGTATGCATGAGCTACCAAGTATGAAGCAAAAACCACAGGTGGACACATGAGTGTCATAGAAACCAACCCAATCAAAGTTAGAAAAAGCATGTAAATTTGGCGGTAGAAGTAGTCAGGTACCACTAGTGAAAGATGCACTTAACTACCTGCCAATGCATGACACTTGGGAAATGCATAAACATGCTCATCTGAGAGACAACAAACTAAATATCATGCCAGGTAATGCATAAGTAAATCAAGCATCCAACAGCCTATTGATAGATAACAACATCAAATGCATCTCCAACATCATGGAGACTCAAGCATAAACCTGTTTCCATAGGAATGACAATTGTTTTGTAAACGTCAAGGCCAATACATAACAACAATGTGTCAATATATTTTGTTTGACATAGAGCTATTCCACCATCAACTTGCATAAACTGAATGCCCGAATAATGATGCAAATGCCCCAAATCTAACATCTCAAATGAGGCATGCAAATCAGCCTTAAAGTCAACAATATGCTTCTCATTAGGACTACTGAGGAGCATGTCATCAACATAGACAACAATGATAAGAAGCACATCATTTACACGCTTAACATATGAGGTGCTCTTAGTTGGACTGTTCTCAAAACCATGTGCAATCAAGTAGGGATGTAGCTTTTCATACGAAGCACGTGGTGCTTGCTCCAAACCATATAATTCCTTTTTCAACCTACACACTTTGTTTTCATGCCCTTTTTGCACAAAACTACGGGGTTGAAATACATACACTTCTTAATGTAAGCCACCATTTAGAAATGTTGTTTTAATGTCCAACTAGTGTACATGCCAACCATGATGAGCTTCAAGTGCACAGATGCTACGAATAATATTCATTCGGTATGTGGGAGCAAAGGTCTCATCAAAATAAATGCCTCGTTCTTGAGCATAACCTTTTGCAACAAGCCTACCCTTATACATGTCAACTCTTTCATCAGGCTTATGATTCAACTTGTATACCCACTTAATGTCGATGGCCTTCTTTCTAGGAGGAAAATCACATAAAGTCTAGGTACCATTCTTCATAGTATCATCATATTTGGATTCCATAGCAACCATCCAATTTTCTGAATTTTGTGCTTCATCAAACAAAAAAGGTTCATTCTCATCATAGAGACTCGAGGCAACTAATGCAAAAGAAGCACTATGATATGATAGGGGTGCATCTAAATTGCTATCTCACAGAGTCTGTGGCAACCAATTAGGCATAGTGTTTGACTCCTCTATATATCCCTCTCATCAACAAGTGCATCATGTAAATCTACATAAAAAATGGAATGATTTGCATCATCATGTGAAACATAGAATTGCTTGAAATTTTGGATAAAAATATTTGAGTGATGTCGAACAAGAGGCAAGTTACAATTTTGCAAACTGACCTCATTTTTATATGGGTCCCACCTTGCGGGCTCAAAATGGAGGTTGATGTGGCTCCAAAACAAAAAATATTTTTACGCCTTCTACCTTCATGCCAATTTATTTAGCAATCTGAGGTGGTTTATGAATCACATTTTCTCCATGGCTTCTTGCATACTCTTCATTGTACACCTTCTCCACGAGCTCTCTATAGCTACACTAGCTTTGATACCATGTCATAAGGAAGGAGATAAGGAAGAGAACTCACACATAGATTGAGACAAGGAAGAATGATCTTCTTTTTCTTCTATTACATAAAAGGAATGTACAAGAGTGACTTAAAACAACAATACAACTAGTGCAATATATAAAGAATAGTATATAAGGAAAATCCTAATGTCTGCGAATGAGTGAGCTCGCAAGAAAGAAATGTGCCATCACTCTAGGTAGATAAGATCTAGTAAAACTCAATGAAGTATCCACGACATATACTGGCGTGAACACTATACATGTCAGAGAAATGTAAAAGTGATACGTGTCATCCTAGATCAAATACATGTTGAGCTTGATATCTCAACAAAAAGAAGGTGTCTACGTAGGACCATAGACATCATTGTGAACAAGCTACAATTTCTAAGTAGCTCTAAGTTAGTCATCTTTTGGGAGGGAGGAACACTGCATTTTGCCCAAAATATAGCCTTTCTAAACATGTTTACCAGGTGCCTCAAGATTGGGTAGAGATGACACCATTTTAGATTTTTATAGGTGTAGCAAGCTACCAAAATTTAGAGGACCAAAGCAAACATGCCAAAGCTTTGCATCTAACATAGCCTGAGAATCTTGAATTGCACATAATATATTATTCATAAATTTTTCATAATATCTGAGCTTATACAACCCATGACATAAAATGCCAGAGCAATAATAACATAGCCATTTGACATCTCACGAACTATACATTTATCATCAAGAAATTTCACAACTAAGCCAATCTTGGCTAATGCTAAAAATGATAACAGATTTTTCTTGATCTTTGGCACAAAAAAAGCATATGACAATGTGAAAGAGCTACCATCAGCAGTAGTGAGAATGGTCCTACCAACTCCCATTATAGGATAAGAGGAGTTGTTAGCACATTTGATAGTATTCGCTATAAGGGGAGATTGTTGGAGTTTGAGGTCTACATAAGCACACAAATAGCATTAGGAAGAAGAAGAAGAAGCTTGGAGCACAACACACACTACTAAATGTATTACCAAGAGAATGTACAAAGATAAGTAATCCATTAGGGTTATATGTACATATACAAGTGGGGGGAAAAACCTCCTAAAGAGGGAAAAAAATACCCTGATGGTTCTAGTGTGTTCATATACATCACTAGCTAAATATATCAACGAATTCCCCCTGTGAGTGATGCGGTGAACAAGGAACAGACACTCATGTATAAGGAAGTGCCAAGCTATGTGGAATCAATCCACAAAAGGAAGTAAGCCCAAAGCTTTGCAGAAAGCTTGAAACTTCTCCCTAGGCAGAGCCTTTGTGAAAAGGTCTGCAATGTTCTCCTATGTGGGGACATATGCCAAACTGATCTCTCCAACAGAGAACCTCTCCTTGAAATAATGCCTCAATATGCTTAGTGCAAGCATGAAACATAGGGTTCCTCGCAACTTCTAATGCAATCTGACTATCAATGAAGATGGTGGTGGCAGAAGACTGACCAACACCCAAATCAACCATAAAGCATCTAAGCCACACACACTCAACGATTGCTGTCAAAGCTACCCTATACTCATCCTCACAACTAGAACTGGCCACAATAGGTTGCTTCTTGCTCAACCAAGATATGCATGAGCTACCAAGCATGAAGCAAAAATCACTGGTAGACACATGAGTGTGATAACGAATAGCCCAATCAGAGTTAGAAAAAGCATGTAAATCTGGCAATAGTGATCCCCCTTGGGATAAAACAATCCAAGTTGTCGGGTATAACTCAAGTAGCAAAACATGCGCTTAACCACCTACCAATGCTTGACACTTGGGCAATGCATAAAACTACTCATCTATGAGACAACAAATTGAATATCTGGCCAAGTAATGCATAAGTAGATAAAGCATCCAATAGGTTACTAATAGAGAACAACATCAAATGTATATCCAACATCATGAAGTCTCAACCGTAAACCTGTTTCCATAGGAGTGGCAATAGGTTTCTAGCCTTCAAGGCCAAAATGCTGCAATAATGTGTCAATATATTTTGTTTGACACAAAGTTATTCCGCCATCAACTTGCATAAATTGAATGCCCAAATAATGATGCAAATGCCCCAAATTTGACATCTCAAATGAGGCATGCAAATTGGCCTTAAAATCAGCACTATGCTTCTCATGAGGACTAGTGAGCAACATGTCATCAACATAGACAACAATGATCAGAAGCACATCATTGGCATACTTAACATATAAGGTGCTATCAGTTGGACTGTTCTCAAAACCATGTGCTATCAGGTATTCATGTATCTTTTCATACCAAGGACGTGGTGCTTGCTTCAAACCATATAATGCCTTTTTCAACCTGCACACTTTGTTTTCATGCCTTTTTTGCACAAAACCATGGGGCTGAAAAACATACACTTCTTCATGCAAGTCACCATTTAGAAGTGTAGTTTTAATGTCCAACTGATGTATGTTCTAACCATGATGAGGTGCAAGTGCATAGATGCTATGAATAGTAGTTATTCAATATGTAGTAACAAAGGTCTTATCAAAACCAATGCCTCTTTCTTGAGCATAACCCTTTGCAACAAGCCTAGCCTTATACATGTCAACTATTCCATCACGCTTATGCTTAAGCTTATATACCCACTTAGTGCCAATGGCCTTCTTGCGAGGAGGCAAGTCACATAAAGACTAGGTACCATTTTTCATGATAGCATCATATTCTGATTGCATAATAGCCATCCAATTTTTAGAACTATGTGCTTCATCAAATGAAATAGGCTCATTCTCACCTTAAAGACTAGAGGCAGCCATAGTATAGCAATCTGATGCAAAAGAAGCACTATGAGAGCCAAAACAAGTATGATATGACAAAGGCACAACTAATTTGCTATCTCACAAAGTCTGCACCAACCATTTTGACATAGTTTTTGCCTCCTCAATATCAGAGCCCTCATCAACAAGTGCATCATGTAAATCTGCATTAGAAATGGAATGATCTAGATCATCACATGAAACCTGTAAAAGCTGAGAAGTTACCTCATTTGAACCAACACTAGATTGTCCACATGTAAAAAGAGGCAACAAAGTGTCATACATATCTTTGGAGCTAACTAATGTCTCCTAAGTACATCAAAGTAATGGCTGAATTGCATCTTCTACAAAAACAACAACATGTCTAACTAAAGTGCATTTAGTATGTGGATAATAAAAATGATAGCCTTTGGTTTTTGAATTGTGCCCAACAAAAATACATTTCACTACTTTTTCATCCAATTTCCTGTGTTGTTGTTCACACACTAATGCATATGCCAGACAACCAAAGACACACACATGAGCAACAGATGGCATGCGACCATGCCAATCCTCATATGGAGTGATAGACTACAATGCTTTAGTGGGACACCTATCAAATACATTTGTTGCACACATAACAACCTCAAGCCAAGAAACTATGTGGTAAAGCCCAACTCTTGACCATACACCTTGCCATCTCCATGAGTGACATGTTCTTCCTTTCAGCAACTCCATTTTTTTGAGGTGTATATGGCACTGTACAGTGGTGTTTTATCCCATGTTCAACTAGAAATGCATTAAAGTCAGAAGACATATACCCCCCCCCCAATCAGAATGGAGGGTGCCCATTTTACATGTTGATAGATTTTTCACCAAAACCAAAAATTGTTTTAAGCACATAAACACTTCGGAATTTACTTTCAATGGATATACCCATGCATGTCTAGAAAAATCATCAATGAAAGTCTACATAGGACCACATACATCACTATGAATAAGCAGCAATTTTTTAGTAGCTCGAACTGAGACATCTTTTGGAAAGGAGGAATGATGCATTTTACCCAACATAGAGCCTTCACAAACATGTTTTCTAGTTGCCTCAAGTTTGAGTAGAGAGGATACCATTTTAGATTTCTATAGGAGTAGGAAACTAGCAAAATTCAGATGAAGAAGCCTGCATGCCAAAGCTTTGCATCTGACATAGCCTAAGAATTATGTACTACACATGCTAAATCATTCATAGATTTTTTATATTCTATGAGCTTATACAACCCATGACATAAAATGGCAAAAGCAATAATGACATCGTCATTTGATGGATAATGAATTGTACATCTGTTATCAACAAGTTTACAGCCAAGCCAATCTTGGCTAATGCTAAAAGTGTTAATAGATTTTTCTTGATCCCTAGCACAAATAAAGCATCCGACAATGTAAAAGAACTACCATTAGTAGTAGTCTGAATGATCTTACCAATTCCCATGAAAGGATAAGAGGAGTCATTGGTGCATGTGATAGTATTCCCTATAGGGACAGGCTCAAGTGAAATGAAGAAACTGTGCTACAAGGTAATATGTTTGGTTGCCCCACTATCAAAGTACCAAACATCTCAGTCTACTACAGACATACAGTATTCATGAGAAGATGGGTCATAACTAAAAACATTGGTAAATGCCCATTCTTCATTCTATACAAGATTAGCAGACTCTATTTTGGGTGTAGAGGCCTCTACAACAACATTCCAAACTCTTTCTTCTTTGCCTTGTTTGCAGTGAATTTTGGAAAAATCTTTATGGCATGAAAATTTCCTTTATAGTATTTGCAAAACAATTTTTGCTTTTTTGTTTTCTTCTTGTCTTTGTCATCCTTCTTTGATTGTATAGAATTAGCAGATTTTTGCTTACTACTAGATGAGCTCCATTTACCTTTGCCCTTCTAACTAGCCAGGAAAGCTAATTGATATGCAACATACACAATGGACCTGTTCTACCTAGGCTGATCTTCGTGCAATAAAATAGAGACTAACTCTTCAAATGTTAAGGCATTTGGATTGCCTTTCATCATCAATCGAAGAGTAGAAGCAAAACTTTGATATGAATCTAGAAGATCATTCATAACAGTCTGCACAAGTGAACTGGCATGCAATACTTCATCAGCAAAAAGCAACTGCTTTTTCAAATCTTTGATCTTTGTCAAAAAGTGCCCATGGAATATTCTTCATTCATGTGCTGACTCTCCAAATATTTTTTGGGGTAAGCAACATAAGCCTCATTCCTTGTTGGGTATGAAGCGGTAAGTGTATCCCAAGCAACCTTTGTCGATCTGCAAGAGCGAATATGAGGAATAATGGCAAGTTTGATAGACCAGGCTATGAATCTTGTGCCTGTGCATGTCTTCCATCCCAACAAAGTTGCTCTATAGTAGGTGCACCAGGAAACACAACATAAACAAGAACCTGAAGAATATCAACATCTTTGATGCCATCTGCATCAGCTTCTATAACTATATTTGCAGGTGTAATAGGACGTTTTTCAACACCCTACATAATATTCTACAGCCCTTGTAGAAGCAATAAATGATGCATAATATAAGCCTATAATGGGCAATTGGTACCATCCAACATATCTTCAAGAGGCAACATATGGAATACATCACTGCTTTCAGCCATGGCCACTAACTAAAATACCTTGATGCAAAAAATGATTGTATTCTAAAAGGTTGAACATAATTAGCCTAGCAAGTTCTACAAAATCTATAGTATACCTCTGAGGCCCTTATACTGGCAAACCAAAACCTGTATATATCTTTGGCACAAAAAAAAAATTTTGCCTGCATAGGGATTGCCATAGTGCATTCGGAGGCTAAAACAAGCTTAGATCGTGATTTTGATACCACAAAGTGACGATGTTTTGAACTCCTAATCGCTCTAAGTATGCTCATCAATTTTCATGTGATTCTGAGACTATGACTAGAGGGGTGTCAATGATGCCTGAGATGAAGTAGCAACTTTCTCTGATACCAATTATTGGAGTTTGAGGTTTGTGGAAGCATGCAAACAACACAAGGAAGTAGAAGAAGAAGCTTGGAGCACAACACACAATACTGAATGTAATAGCAAGAGAATGTAGAAAGATATGTAACTCGTTAGGGTTATAGGTGTATATACAAGTCAGGGGAAAAAGACCTCCTAAAGAGGGAAAAAGGTGCCACGGCGGTCCTAGTGTGTTCACACACATCACTATCTAAGTATATCAATAGAGACTCAAGTGAACTAAAGAAACTACGTTGCGAGGTAATATGTTTGGTTGCCCCACTATCAAAGTACCAAAAATGTGAGTCTACTACACACATACACTTCATGAGAAGATGCATCATAACTGCAAAGAGTAGTAAACACCCATTCTTCATTTTGCACAAGATTAGCAGACTATTTTAGGTGTAGAGGGCTCTACAACAACCATTCTAGCATCTTTTTTCTTTTCCTCTTTTGCAACCAATTTTGGATAACTCTTTATGACATGATTGTTTGCTCTACAGTATTTGCAAAACAATTTTTCCTTTACTTCTTTCTTCTCGGCTTTGTATTTTGTTTCGACTTTGCAAAATTAGCAAATTTCTACATACTAGTAGATGAGGCCCATTTACCCTTTCCCTTGTAACTAGCTAGGAAAGCTTGATCTACAACACACACATTGGACCTATTTTGCCTGGACTCATCTTCTTGCAATAAAATAGAGACTAACTCCTCAAATGTTAAGGCATTTGGATTGAGTTTCATCATCAATCAAAGAGTAGAAGCAAAACTCTGATATGAATCTGGAAGACCATTAACAACAGTCTACACAAGTGAACTATCTAGTAAAACTTCATCAGCAAGAATCAACTATTCCATCTTTGATCTTTCTCAAAAAACTATCCATAGAATCTCCTTCATTCATATGCTCTGTCTCCAACTATTTTTGGAGATAAGCAACATGATCCTCCTTTCTTGCTTGGTATCCCAAGCATCTTTATTTTGCAAGAGCAAATATGAGGGATAATGGCACATTTGAGAGACAAGGTTATCAATGCACGTGCCTCATCATCTCTTCCATCCCAAGAAAGTTGCTCTATAGTAGGTGCAAAAGGAATTGCAACATGATTAGGAACTTGAAGATCATCATCTTCAATGCCATATTGTCTTCAATAACTATAGTTGCAGGTGTAGTAGGTCATCTTTCAACATCCTGAAAAATATTCCATAGTCCTTTTGTGACCAATACATGAGGCATCATATATGCCCATAATGGGTAATTGGTACCATCCAACTTATCCTCAACAACGGACAAATGGAATACATCATTGCTTTTAGCCATGGCCACTACCTAAAATATCCTGATGCAAAAAAAATGATTGTATCTCAAAAAGTTGAATAGAACTACCTTATCAAGTTCTATTTAGCTTTTGGTGGACTTTGAGGTGCTTGTGCTGAATCAAAACCTATATGTATGTTAAGCACAAAAAGATGAAGTTGCTTGCACAAGTAGTGTGATAGTGCATTTGAAGGCTGGAATGAGCTTATATCAAAATTTGGACACCACATAGTGAAGCTACTTTGAATTCCTAATCAACCTGAGTGTGCTCACCAAATTTTGTGCAATTTTGAGATTATGACTCAAGGGGGTGTTGAAGATACCCTAGATGAAGTGGCGACCTACTTTGATACCAACTGTTGGATTTTCAGGTCTACGAAAGCACACAAACAACACAAGGAAGAAGAAGAAGCTTGGAGCAAAACACACAATATTGAATGTATTACCAAGTGAACGTACAAAGGTAAGTAAACCACTAGGGTTATAGGTGTATATACAAGCCAGGGGAAAAAACCTCCTAAAGAGGGAAAAAAGTGCCCTAGTAGTCTAAGTGTGTTCACACACATCACTACCAAAATATATCAACAAGTGATCCATGGGATCCTACTAAACATCCATGAAAGAAGATCATTGGATACTTTAGGTACTTCAAGAGCACCTAACCACCATATATCTTTCTTGGATTGAATACTATATGTACAACTAGAGATAGAGTTATAACTTTCATCATGTATGACATATGTCATAGCTTCATTCATGAGTGTCACCCTCAATCTCTCCATTCACCGACCCATCATGATTTGGCATTTGTCTAGCTTCAACATACACCCCCAATTCGGTATTACAATCTTCATAAATTACTAAAATTTCTATAACATAAAAATACAATGGATATCATGCTAACAATAATGAAAATACCTGCTATGGTAGATTTGTCAAATTGAACCATTGCTTGTTGAATCCTCTCTAAATCGATGAATATGTTGTTGTACTTTGTGTAAGGGAATCTCTTTCGAGATGAACTTTTCAAATCTTTTTTGGATGTAGCTGAATGATAAATGGAAACAAGCATAATACCCTCTATATATAATTAGTGTCTAATAATACTAACTACATCCTCATTGAAGGTCAAATTCTTTAGAGATATCTTGTAAGGGCATGGAAAATAATTATGCAAACTACCTTTTCTTTGTAATGCATGCTTCAAAAGATTGTACAATGCCTCCAGTACTAATGCCTACTTCATCATATACCATATACACATCTAGGAGTGATAATATCTTGTAATTTTCATTTAAATTATTTAATCACTCGCATCTTGATATCGTTTCCTATCAGTGACTCCAAAATAGTAACCACATACTTACTAGTCAAACAAGAATTTAGTAACTTTAATTGAACCTTTGTTGTTGATAAAGCATTAACATCTTCAACGAACTATCTATAGTTTATGGTTGAGTCTTCATGATGCTGGAGATGCATTTGATGCTTATCTCTATGAGTAGGCTATTGGGTGCTTGATTTACTTATGCATTACTCGGCCATATATTCAGTTTTCTATGTGACAGATGAGAATGTTTATGCATTGCCCACGAGTTAAGCATTGGTAGGTGGTTAAGGGCATCTTTCGCTACTTGACTGGTACCCGACTACTTGGATTGTTTTATCCCAAGGGGGGATCACTACTACTAGATTTACATGCTTTTTTTTATTCTGATTGGGCTAGTTGCTATGACACTTATGTGTCCACCAGTGGTTTTTCCTTCATCTTTGGTAGCTCATGTCTTGGTTGAGCCAGAAGCAGCCTACTATGGCCAGTTATAGTTGTGAGGCTAAGTATAGGGCAACTTTCACAATGACTGTTGAGTGTATGCGGCTCAGAAGCCTTATGGTTGATTTGGGTGTTGCTCAATCTTCTGCCACCACCATCTTCATTGACAGTCAAAGTGCATTGGTAGTTGAGGAACTTCCATGCTCACACTAAGCAAATTGAGGTGCATTATCATTATGTAAAGGACAAGTTCTCTATTGGAGAGATCAGCTTGTCATATGTACCCACATAGGAGAACATTGCAGACCTTTTCACGAAGGTTCTGCTAAAGAGAAGGTTGAAGATTTTTGCAAAGCTTTGGGCTTACTTCCTTTTGTGGATTGATTCCACATAGCTTGACACTTCCTTATACATGAGTGCCAGCTCCTTGTTCACCGCATCACTCCTAGGGGGGATTTGTTGATATATTTAGGTAGTGATGTGTGTGAACAAACTAGGACCATCGGGGCACTTTTTTCACTCTTTAGGAGGTTTTTTGCCTCGGGCTTGTATATACGCATATTGCCCTAACAAGTACTTATCTTCGTACATTCTAGTGGTAATACATTCCGTATTGTGTGTTGTGATTGAAACATCTTGTTCTTCCTTGTGCTATTCGCATGCTTCCGTAGACATCAAACTCCAAACAAAAGTAATCACCCCTGTATAATAGAGTTGATATTGTTGGATCCAATAATTAGTAGTAGCAATTGAATGTGTAGATAATCATTGGCAATAACCTTATAGTCTAGCTTTACTCACACCACTGAATTGAAGTAAAGTTGAGAAGTTGTGAAATGTTGGATGGTAAGAAGAGACTGGATCAAGAGGATATAGTGAACCATGAGTCCAAAGGCCAATACTCTTTTCTTCTACTACATGATGTTCATTTTGGGAGTTCACATCATTGTTGCACTATGTGTTTGGAACAAACTCTCTAGGCACATGGACGTGGATACTTGTTAATGTAGGGGCATCAGGACACCCTAATGAGAGTTTTGTAATACTTGTCAACACCATCTTTGACAACAAGTACAATATTATGAAAAATGTAGTGTAAACTTGATTGGGAGGGAGTCTAGAGCATGAGTTTTTTAGGGAAATTTTGTTTTCTTGGATGTGGATGGGTCAAAGTGTGTTTTTCCACTAAGTATGGCTAGAAATAATGAAATTTGGGAAAAAATATTTTTTGGGCAAGCATAGTTACAGATTTGATGATGTGGCACTTTAGTTTTAGACGGACTTCAAAATATTACTTTTTCAAAAAGAAACTTAAAAATAAGCTAAAAAAATCACTTTTGACATATAAATTAAAGAGTGGGTGCTTTCAAGTAAATATATACTCAAAGTGAGACTTAAAAAGAAAAATCATTTTTTTTTCACATATATGTGTGACTTTGATGATGTGAAAAGTAGATTTCCTTCCTCTTATAGAGTCAAAGAAATTTCCTTAGATGATATCATCTGAAACTAGCACAAATTACAATCATAATGGATTATTGAAAGCCTAGAATTTATCCACTCATGAACTTAGTGCAAAACATTATGCTCATACATTCCCCCCTTAGGTACCCTAACCATAATCCCTTCGATCATGATTACCTCTACATCCTCAATGTTCCTTCCAAAATTACCCTTATCATCAAGCCTCCAACCATGTATCCCCACCTTACCAACCATAATATTATGTCCATCACTACTTGAGCAACCCTTCCACTTGCTCAGGATAATTTCTAGTATTTACCTTGATATTATTCTCCAATGTCTATCAGTTGACCACCACAAACATAGTGGGGTTAAGTAGTAGACACAAGGGCAAAGGCCAAACTTCCCCAATAAATTGTACCAAAGTCAAGGGGAAATTGGACTTTAGATATTGAAAGAAACCCACAAATCAACAACAAGTATTGAAGAACACCATGCTGTAGTTTCAACTTAAAAGAAGTTCATATTTGGGCTAACTTCCAACATGTTATGAATTTTATCAAGGGTGAAAACAACAAGCACCCATTGATAATAAGGTAAAGTTAACTTATTTGGACCCAAAATTTGTTGGAGGAGATGGTGGATAATCACAAGAGATGAAGTGGTGTAGCTAGATCCTGCTTCAGACCTACTAAGAATGATGTCTGGAGAGTGTAGTGGGCCTATCTAGCTTGCTAATGAACACAAATACCCATATATGTTGCTTGGAAGATGATCCCCTAATGGAAGGATCAAAACAGATAGATTGGAAGATAATCCAAGATAAAAAACTTGTTATTTTAGTTCACACATCTGTTTAGTGTTTTGAACAATTCTCTGAGCACAATAGCAATTGGCTTAATTCCTTTTGGGGAACTCTAATTAACATAGTAAGCTACCAAACATGAGTGATTTCATAAAAAATGATGGACTACATGGAGAGAAAGATGTTTAGCAATTCACAGCTTTATCCTGACATTCACGAGCTGCTATACTTATCAGACCAGTGAGCAAAGATAAGCTTATATCTAACAATTTCGAGAAGAAATGCTAATGAAACTTTGTAGGTTTATAATAGACAGTATGCTAATCCTATCATGCTTTAAAACATTGCAAATAATCAACTACACGTAGAGAACAACCTCTGACAAGATCACTGTTCTGATGGAGTTATGACAAAGAGGTGAGATGATAATGTAATGATCATATATGTATTAAAACATGTACAAATACAATGTCATTGGCAATCAAACATTGGTTGAAGTGTGAGAGGTGAATGAGCTATGAGGTGAGCTCTCACTTCACAATGTTTGTACTCCAAAATGATCTCACATGGTTGAGATATACGCAGGTATTTTATATCCTAATCTTATAGTTGAACTTGGAGCCAAAGTTTGAATTCAAATTCAAACTCCTACCTTAAAGGTGAATGCGAACATATAGGATAGATTCTCTCATTGCTCAACAACCAAGTGATACGTGATTTTGATCTTCCTAAATCCTCGTGGGTATAATCTACTTTTACAAGGATAAATGTGAAGTACTTTTACAAGAGGTTGATCATATGAAACCTTTCAAAGCTTGTGCCAATAACTTAAGCATATGCTAGTTAACAAAGTATGTGGGCTTGGGTTAATTGCACCAACAGCTCCCCCCTCAAGCCTAAAATTCTTGGTCTTCATTGCTCCTTGATTTCCTGCAAGCCAATCATCAATTTGAACTTGTTCATCTTTGTTCCATCCAATGCGTTTGTGAGTAAATCTGCACATTGTAAGTGAGTTGAAACATAAGATAGTTGAATATCCTTGCTAAGCAACTTCTCCCTTACATAATGATAGTGCACTTCAATTTGCTTAGTCTTTGCATGATATACATGATTATCAACCAAATGAAGTGAGCTAGTATTGTCTCCAAAGATTATTAGAGTGTAGGAATGTATCTCCAAATCTGCATATAGTTGCTTAAGCCACATAGATTCTTGAGTTGCATTTGCCAAACCTCTATATTTTGCTTCTGTGGAAGATAAGGCTAGAGTTGGTTGTTTCTTGGATGACCACGATATAAGCTTTGAACCTGCAAAGGATAGATACCGTGAAGTGCTCCTCCTATCATCCTTGAAGCCAACCCAATCTGCATCAAAATACATCTTTATATCTATGTCAAAAGTGAAGGGATAGAACAACCCTTCATTCATTATACCCTTTAGATACTTAAGCACCCTCTTTGGAGCTTCCATATGAGGCTTCCTTGGTGCATGCATAAACTGACTCAATGTACTCACTCCATAGGCAATGTCTACTCTTATTAGAGCAGCATAAGTGAGACTTCCCAAAAGTTGTTGATACCCTGTAACATCATCAAGTAGTTCACCTTCATGCAAACTCAATTTATGGTTGAGTTCCATAGAAGTACCTAAAATTTTAGCATGTTCTCCATCTTCAATTTTACCAACATATCATGTTGTACTTCCTTTGAGTGATAAATATACGAGAATCCGTATACACAAGTTCTAAGCCAAGAAAATAGGTTAATAAGCCAAGATCATTGATTTTGAATTCCTTCATTTAATTGAGCCTTGATAGCTTGATGCCATAAGAATCATTCCCAATAATAATGATGTCATCTACATAGACACATAAGTTTATGACTTCTAATTTGTTCTTCATAACAAACAAAGAGGAATATGCCTTGTTTGCCACAAAGCCTTAGTCTTGCAAATAAGTAACTAGCCTATGGTTCCACGCTCTAGGAGCTTGCTTCAGACCATAGAGTGCCTTCCTAAGCTTGCATACATAACTTGCTATATCTTCATCTTCATAACTTGGTGGTTGTGCCATATACACTTATTCTGATATCCATCCATTTAAGAATGCATTCTTGACATCTAATTGATATAAATTCCAATTTTTTGAAGCAGCAAGACTTCACAAAATCATGATTGTTGGCATCTTTGCCAAAGGCGAAAACGTTTCTTCATAATCTACTCCATGTGTATGGGCAAATCCTTTTGCCACTAACCTTGCCTTGTACCTATTTATACAACCATCTAAGTTCTTTTTGATTTTGTATATCCACCTTGAACCAATTACCTTCATGTTTGGCTTCTTGGAAACTAGATCCCAAGTGTGGTTTTCCTTTAATGCTTCCACTTCTTCCTTCATAGCTTCTCTCCATTCTTCTTTCTTCCTCGCCTCTTCAAATGAAGAAGGCTCTTTTGCCATAGAGTCTTTAGTGATATACATAGAGTGCTTGGTGACTAAAGATGTATCATATCCATACCTTATGGGCTTCTTACTTTCTCTTTGTGATCTCCTTAATGACTGATTTGAAGACCTTGGTATGTCTTCTAGTTGCTTGAGCTTGACCTTGCCTCTTGACTTCCAAGCCTTGAAGTCAATGTGCTCTTCATCTTCTGAGTGGATATCTTCTTCCAATGGTTGATCTTCTTTTGTGAGGGTTGGAAAATAATTTTCCAAATCATATGGTAACTTAACTTTCCTACAATCATCTTCAAACCATGAATTATTTGCATCACACACTACATACCTACCAACCATAAATGCCTTGTTAGTGGGATTGTACAGTCTATACCCCTTTTGGTTCTAATCATATACAATAAATATACATTTCTCAGCCTTATGGTCAAGTCTACCTTTGATTCATGAGGGGATGTGTGCATAATCAATGCACCCAAATATTTTGCAATGGTCCAATGAG
This sequence comes from Ceratopteris richardii, assembly GCA_020310875.1. NCBI lineage: Eukaryota > Viridiplantae > Streptophyta > Polypodiopsida > Polypodiales > Pteridaceae > Ceratopteris > Ceratopteris richardii. The sequence goes on from CM035406.1 coordinate 123,854,994, forward strand.
GGTCTCCTTCCATTCCATGCTTCATATGGTGTCATACCATCCATTGATTTGGATGGAAGCCTATTGACCTAGTAGGTGGTTGTGGAAACAGCCTCTCCTCATAGATAATTAGGTAACTTCTTCTCATTTAACATAGACCTAGTAGCTTCAACAATTAACTTGTTCCTTCTCTCTACCACTCCATTCAATTCAGGAGTGTACCTAGTTGTTACTTCCCTCTTTATGCCTATGTCCTATATAAATGAATCAAACTCATGTGAAAAGTACTCACTACCTCCATCAGATATGATCCTCTTCAAGCTCCTTCCTGTTTAATTTTCAACTAGAGCCAAGTACTTCCTGAAACATGTAAATATCTCATTCTTATGCTTCATGAAATAAAGGATTGTCCATCTATTGTAATCATCAATAAATGAAACATAGTACCTTGAACCTGAGATGGATGGATCTTTGCTAGATCTCGACACATCAGTGTGTACAAGCTCCAAATAGTCTTCATGAATGTATCCTCTCCTGTTGAATGGTTGCCTGTGGGCTTTGCCAAATTGCCATGCTCCACATTTGTATATCATATGTTGCATGGTCACATTGGGAATGCCAAACAGAATTTGATCCCTACACATTTGCTTCAGGGTTCTTTCTCCTATGTGTCCTAGCCTTTTGTGCCATATTTCTAACTCAGATAAGGTTTGATCTCTGTAACTCAATAATGCTATTTTCCTTGTGTCTTAAATTTCAAATGTGAATAATCTACCTGACTTCTCACCTTTGGCAATTCTTTTGAAGCCTTGTTGAGGGTCTTCCACATATGCTCTTAGTGAATCTAACCTGTGAACATTTCTCAACAATCTGCCCAACATTAATTAGGTTTTTGGTTATAGTTGGCTTATACATAACTTTACTCAAAAGGTTCATGCTACCATCAGATGTTTTGACATTTCCAATTTGCTTGACTGAGTGTTTAATATCATCACCTGTTTGTACTTCATTCTTCATTTTGGGTTCTTCAAGATCAGATAATAGAGCTACATTTCCAACCACATGATTGGAACAACCTACATCAATGTAGAAAAGATGCTCATCATCTTTAGCTTGCTTGGATGTCATGTTCATGATGAGTAATGAGTCTTCTTGCTCTTTAGTATAGTTTTTGTAGTACCTTCTTCCTCTAAAGCCTCCTTGATTATTGTTGTTGTTGTAGCCTTGATTGTAGTTATGGTTGTAGTTTCTTCCACCATTGTTGTATCTACCTCTGGATTGTCCAAAGCTACCTCTATGGAAGCCTCTTCCCCTTTGGTTCCTTGTATTCTTGAAGCATTCCACTATAGTTTGGTTGTTAAGACCACATATGTTGCATGGTGAGTTGTTGTAGGGTCTCCCCCTACCTTGTTTTCCTCCTCTGCCCTTTTCTCGAGCACCTCTTCCTCTTCCTGCATAATTAGCTTGAGAGGTACTAACCTCTTCTTCACTCTTCTTTATTTTACCTTTATCCTTAGCTTTATTCTTATCTATATGAAGGAAGGAAGATTTGTTGCCTCTTGAGTTGTCACCATTTCCTTGAGCTTTGTCTCGTGGGTGAAGAGTTGCCCCATCAAGGTGTTGTGGTCAGGTACTTGCATATCCATGTAGAGGTCCATTGCTATGGTGAAGGACTCCCACTTGTCATCAGCCTTGATTCCATTAATGATCAGCCTCACAATGTGTTCTTCTTCTTTCTCCTCTCCAATGCTTGCAAGCTGATCAACCACATCTTTCATCTTGGTTACATAATCAACCACTCTTTGCTTTGGTTGTTTCTTTAGGGTTGTAAATTCCATCCACAACTGATTCTTCCTAGCTCTTGAGTTTGAGGAGAAATATGATGAGAGTACTTCCCAAGTATCTTGGGAGGTCTTGCAATTCCTAACATGTGGCAAAAAGAAATCAAAGATTGAGTATAGTAGATATGACCTAGCAAGAGCATCCTTTGCACACCATGTGGTCAGCCTTTCTTGCTCTTCCCTTGTAGGTTGTTGCTTGCTCCTAAGGATTGGCATCTCTTCATCTCTTGAGATGTATCCATATAGACTTATCCCTTGAAAGTAGGCTTGCATCCTTAGTGAGCATGCTGAGTAGTTGTGCCTATCCAATTTTTCAATGAAGGATGGAAATCCATCTCCCATCTTGATTGTTGTCGCTTTGATACCACTGTTGGAGGAGATGGTGGATAGTCACAAGAGATGAAGTGGTGTAGCTAGATCTTGCTTCACACCTACTAAGAATGATGGCTGGAGAGCGTAGTGGGCCTATTTAGCTTGCTAATAACACAAATTGTGGAGAATGAGTTCTCCTATGCGTAGTGGGCCTATTTAGCTTGCTAATTGTGGAGAATGAGTTGATCTCCTATGCGCAATGGAAATGTATAGTGAAACCTTGTATGTTCAGCACTTGGACAAACAACTGCACCTTAGATAGCTTGCTGCTCTCAACACAGAACTCAAATGGACTTGAGCCTTTAGTCAATCAAAATAGACAAAGAGAGCTTTTTAAAAAATAACTTAATTTGAACAAGTTTTGATTAAAAAACACAACCGACAAAGATGAACTACCTGTCCACACAGGTATGCTAAGGAACTAAGCTTCACTCTCGGACTGATAACTCTCTGAATATATATCCTTTGAGAAAGATATTTGATATAGCAAAAGTTGACACAAATAGCTTTCCAACAAGCTAATAAACAAGTAGTTTGGATGAGTTTTGGTTAGGAAATTCAACTAACCAAAATAGACCACCTGCACACATAAGTACACTATAAAACTAGACTTTACTCTTTAATAAATATCTCACAAAGTATAAGTGAGATATTTGAGACAATGAAAGTAGATTTCACGACCTTTCCAACAAGAAAACAATAAAGCAATTTGGATATGTTTTGGTTGGGAAACATAACTGACCAAAATAGACTACTTGTCTACACAAGTATACTGAAAAATTGGACTTCACTCTTTCACTGATATCTCACAAAATATATAAGCTTTCAAAGAGATATTTTGGTAAGCAAAAAGTAGACAAGATAAGCTTTCCAATGAGTGACAATAAAGGGTTGCATATGCACTGAGATATGAACTCCACAACAGAGCTATGTACAAACTGACGTGCAGTTGGAAGGAGTCTTAGGGAAGACAAAATGACAAAATGGCTAAATCCGACTATAGGGAGCTCTTGCCTCTTTCTCTCCTTGTTTTGAATGTGCTCTCACTTCACTTTTATAACCAATGAGCATGTGAAGAAGTTTGCGCCTTCTTCTTAACTCGCCACTTTCTCCACTACACGCTACTAACTATAAGGCAAGATATTGTATCTCTTACTCATCATGAATTTTGACTAGACTTTTTCTTTTATTATTTTTTCCTTTTTTGCTCTACTTTTTCTTTATCTTTATATTTGGTAAATTTATCCAAGCATGGCTCATATGAAAATGAGCTTGTACATTTATCTTCAACACTCCCCCTCAAGCTCATTTGGGAGTTATCTTCATCCATGTCCTGCAAATTTATCACATCCTTGAAACCTTTGAGTTTAGAAGCATCCAAGAACTTTGTAAACATATCTGCAACCTGCTCTTTGGTTCTGATGAACTTTATCTCCACACCTTTGCTCAATACCTTCTCCCTTACATAATGTTAGTGGACCTCTATTTGCTTGCTCCTTGCATGAAACATAGGATTGCTTGCCAAGTAAATACTTGACATGTTATCATCGTATATAGGGATGGTTCCAACTTGCACTCCAAGATAAGCCAAAATCTTTTTAATCCACATTGCTTCACATGTGGTAAATGCTAATCCTCTATATTCAGCCTCCATGGATGAAAGTGCAACAGTAGGTTGTTTCTTTGAGATCCATGTGATAGGTTTGCTTCCTATCAGAAACACATAGCCAGGGGTTGATCTTCTATCTTCCTTTGAACCTGCCCAATCAGCATCGCTAAAGCCTTTGACCTGCAGTTCTTCATCAAACTTGTAAAACAAAGCATGATTAATTGTATGCTTTATGTATCTCAACACTCTCTTGGATGAATTTAAGTGTTCACTTGTCGGGGCTTGCATAAACTGAGAAAGTATACCAACAACATAAGATAAATCAAGTCTTGTAATGTTTGCATAGATTAATGATCCGACAATGCTTCTGTATGTCGTTACATCTTCCAATGGTTCTCCATCATTTGAACAAAGCTTTGTATTTGTGTCCATGGGTTGAGTGAGTGGTTTGCATCCACTCATTCAAAATCTGAAAGGAACATCCAACAAGTACTTCCTTTGCATCAAGTAGATGCCAGTCTTTCCATAAATAACTTCAATTCGTAAAAAATATTTCAGCTCTCCAAGATCTGAAATTTTTAACTCCTTACCAAGCTTCCTTTTGATATCTTTAATCCCTGTAACATCATTTCCTGTTATGATGAGGCCATCGACGTATATGCAAATATATACCTCTCTATTTTCTTCCTTCTTAATGTACAAAGAAGGATCTGCACTACTTGAGTTGTATCCACACTTAATTAGATACTCTACCAATCTCTGATTCCATGCTCTTGGTGCTTGCTTCAAGCCATAAAGTGCCTTCTTCAACCTGCAAACGAATTCTGGATGGTTTTCATCTTCAAATCCAACCGGTTGACTCATGTATACCTCTTCTTGTAGTTCTCCATTAAGAAAAGCATTTTTGCTATCGAGTTGATATAATGGCCATCTCCTTGAAGCACCGATTGCGATTAATGTTTTGATAGTTCCCATCTTTGCAACAGGGCTGAAAACTTCATCATAATCTAAGCCTTGTGTTTGTTTAAATCCTTTGGCAACTTATCTAGCTTTATATCTAGCTAGTGAACCATCAGATTCCTCTTTACTTTAAACACCCATTTGTTTGGAACAATCTTCATACCTTCTTTCTTTGGCATTAGCTCCCATGTGTGATTATCTTTGAGAGCTTTGATCTCCTCTTTCATAGCTTGCTTCCATTCCTTTTGTGTGCAAGCTTCTTCATATGTCTCAGGCTCTTTTTCTTTGATAACCTGCATCATGTATGCAAAATGTGTCACCATAAAACTATCATAACTCAACCTTGGAGTTGGATAACTTGTCCTTGAAGATCTTCTTTCATTTCCTTTAGAAAGTTGCTTCTTTAACCTATTTAGCTTTACCATCAGAGTGATTACCTCTTCATATTCTTCTTCACTTGCATCTACCTCACTGTTTGGAGTAGCACTTGCTTCTTCGGCTCTACTATGAGATGAATTTGGAGCCAAAGAATGGCTCCCCCTCCATGTTGAACATTCTTCATTTGATGTAGATGCCTCTGGACCTGAAAGCTTTGTGCTTGATTGTTGAACGTCTCTTTGATTTGTTCCTGCATAATCATCACAATCTTCTTCAAGAATCTTTTCCTTTCCTTTATCTTCATACCATAGTCTTAGTTCATCAAAGACCACATCTCGTGAGACTCTTAATTCCTTTGTTCTAGGGTTGTAACACTTGTATCCTTTTTGCTCCGTCGAGTGGCCAATGAAAATGCATTTTTTTGATCTTGGTTCCATCTTTGTTCTAACTTCTTGTGGAATGTGAACAAAGCAAACACATCCAAACACTTTGAGGTGTGTAAGATCAGGCTTCTTACCGGAATATACCTCTTCTAGAGTCAAATGATGTATTCCCAATGTTGTGCATCTATTCATCAAGTAAATGGCGGTTGTGGTAGCTTCAACCCAATAGTACAATGGTACCTTCATCTCATTGAGCATGCATCTTGCAATTTCAGCAATTTGCCTATTTTTCCTCTTAGCTACTCCATTTTCTTGTGGTGTATACCTACAAGTGAATTTCCTTTTGATCCCATTCTCTTGTAGAAAATCTAAAAATTCTTTGGAGAAGTATTCTCCTCCACCATCGGACCTTAAGGTTTTGATAGACCTTCCTGTTTCTTTTCCAACAACTTTGAATCTTTTGAATATAGAAAATACCTCTGATTTTTGCTTCATACAAAACAGCCATACCTTTCTTGAGTGATCATCAATGGAGGTGATAAAAAATCTATTACCAACCATTGATGCCTCTTGGGTTGGTCCCCATACATCCGTATGTATCAAATCAAAGACATTTGGAGCCACATAATTGCTCCTCTTGAATGGCTGCCTTGTTTGCTTTCCTAGTTGACAAGCTTCACATAACTCATGTAGTCCAATGCTATTAAATTTTGGAAGACCTCTTACCACTTCATGTTTGCTCATATCCTTCAGCTTTGGAATGTTGATGTGTCCTATTCTTTTGTGCCATAAGTACAACTCTGAAATCTTCTTGTTCCCACATTGAATGTACATGACCTTTCCATGTGGATGTTGGACGTCCAAAGTGAACATCCTTCCTTCTCTTCTACCTCGAGCAATGACCTTGAAGCCTTCCTTTGGATTCTTTATGAAGCACCCATTCTCATTGAATATGACATGATAACCCTTCTCTACCATTTGTCCTATTGAAATCAAGTTCTTTGAAATTGTAGGAACATGAAGAACATTAGATAGTGCCTTTGCTCTACTTGTATCTCCAAGCCCTATATCTCCAATACGTTCAATCATGTGTTGAGTATCATCACCTGTTTCAACACATCCTTTTCCACTTGGTACCTGTAGATTAGTGAACAAACTTCCTTGGCATGACATATGGTTGCTACAACCTGAATCAATATACCATTTTTTGTCATCTTCACAAGAGCTTCTATACTCTTGTCTCATTGCAAGTAGTGTGTCCTTGCTTCCTTCACTTGAGGTGCTTGCATAGTTGCTTTGGTTCCTTTGATTGCCTCCATTTGGTCTTCCATTCTTCAACCAACAATCACTAGCATTGTGTCCTACTTTACCACAATGATAGCATGTTATACCTTTATGAGAGTTGTAGGAGCCTCGATCTCTTCCTCTACTTCTACCTCGACCTCTTCCTTGTGTGTTGGCATTTGATGCATCCTTGTTGTCTTCCGAATTGTTTTGATTGTAGTTGGAGTGGTTGTGACCTCTTCCTTTTCCTCTTGAGCCTCCTCTTGAGTTCCTTCCTTTACCTCGATTTGCATATAAAATTTTGTTGTGGCTGTCCTTTCCTTTGGGACCACCAAAGCTAAGCTCTTCTGTGACAAGATGAGGGATTAGTTGTTCAAAACCTGGATATGCATCTTTCAAGTTAATGGAAGTTATAAAAGGCTTCCATCTTTCATCTTCTCTCAACCCATTGAGCGTATAACACACAAGATCTTCGTCTTCAACCGTTGTGCCAATAGAAGCTAAAGCATCGCTTAGCTCCTTAATCTTCAAAGTATATGGATTGACTCGAACTTTTCTTGATTGTGTTCAACTCATTCTTGAGTTGAAGTTTCCTAGCTTTGGTATTTGTTGAATACATCCTTTCAAGAGCTTCCCAAGCCTCCTTATCTTTCTCTAGATGTTGAATATGCCCTACCATGGCATTAGTAATGACTTGCGAGATGACGAACATGACTCTCCTATTCCTCTCTTCCCATTCTTTTGCTTGCCTCCTTTGGACTTCGGTGGCTATAGCTTGATTGATTTGAGGTTGAGCATCATCGCTGCTCACAATACCTCATAAGTCTTTGCCCATTAGGTATTTGGTCACTCTAAACCTCCACATGGGATAGTTATCCTTATCCAACTTCTCTACTTGTTGACCCAAGTCAGCCATTGAAGAGTATCAAAGACTTTGAGAGTTACCTTGAATAGTTATAGTCCTTTGCTCTTGCATTTGTGAGGCTCCTCCTTGCTTTATAGCTCCTCTTTTGATTTTCTTTATCTCTAGCTCTGTTGATGAAGCTTCAGCACCAAGTTTGCTCTGATACCAACTGTGGATAATGAGTTCTCCTATGAGCAACAGAAATGTATAGTGAAACCTTGTATGTCCAGCACTTGGACAAACAGCTGCACCTTAGATAGCTTTCCACTCTCAATACAAAACTCAAACCAACTTGAGCCTTTAGTCAATCAAAGTAGACAAAGAGAGCTTTCTAAAAAGCTATAAATAACTTAATTTGGACAAGCTTTGATTAAGAAACACAACTGACAAAGATGAACTACCTATCCACACAGGTATGCTGAGGAACTGAGCTTCACTCCTCTGAATATATATCCTTTGAGAAAGATATTTGGTATAGAGAAAGTAGACATAAATAGCTTTCCAAGAAGCTAAAAAACAAGTAATTTGGATGAGTTTTGGTCAGGAAACTCAACTGACCAAAATAGACCACCTGCACACATAAGTACACTATAAACCTAGACTTTACTCTCTAATAGATATCTCACAAAGTATAAAATGTCTGAGTACGATATTTGACACAGTGAAAGTAGATGTCAAGAGCTTTCCAACAAGACAAAAATCAAGCAATTTGTATATGTTTTGGTTGGGAAATGTAACCAACCAAAATAGAATACTTGTCTACACAGGTATACTAAAAAACTGGACTTCACTCTTTCACTGATATCTCACAAAGTATATAAGCTTTCATAGATATATTTTGTATGCACAATGTACACAAGAGAAGATTTCCAATGAATGTTTAAACACAAGAAATTCTTACATATGCACGGAGATATGAGCTCCACAACAGAGCTATGTACAAACTGAAGTGCGACTGGAAGGAGTCTTAGGGAAGACAAAGTGACAAAATGGCTAGATCCGACTACTGGGAGCTCTTGCCTCTTTCTCTCCTTGTTTTGAATGTGCTCCCACTTCACTTTTATAACCAATGAGCATGTGAAGAAGTTTGTGCCTTCTTCTTAACTCACCACTTTCTCCACTAGATGCTACTAACTACAAGGCAAGATATTGTATCTCTTACTCATCATTGAATTTTGACTAGACTTTTTCTTTTATTATTTTTTCCTTTTTTCCTCTACTTTTTCTTTATCTTTATATTTGGTAAATTTATCCAAGCATGGCTCATATGAAAATGAGCTTGTACATTTATCTTCAACACAAATAACCATATATATTGCTTGGAAGATGAACCCCTAATGGAAGGATCAAAACAAGATAGATTGGGAGATAATCCAAGATAAAAAACTTGCTATTTTAGTTCACAAATTTGTTCAGTGTTTTGAAAAATTCTTTGAGCACAACAGCAATTGGCTTAATTCCTTTTGGGGAACTCTAGTTAACTTAGTAAGCTAACAAACATGAGTGATTTCATAAAAAATGATGGACTACATGGAGAGAAAGATGTTTAGCAATTCACAACTCTATCCCGACATTCACAGGTTGCTATAGTTATCAGACCAGTGAGCAAAGATAAGCTTATATCTGATGATCCTGAGAAGAAATGCTAAAGAAAGTTCGTACGTTTGTAATAGACAGTATGATGATTCTATCATGCTTTAAATCATTGCAATTGATCAACTACACACAGGGAAAAAGCTTTGACAAGATCACTGTTCTGGTGGAGTTATGACAGAGAGGTGAGATGAGAATATAATGATTGTATATGTATTAAAACATGTACAAATACAATGTCATTGGCAATCAAACATTGCTCAACGTATGAGAGGTGAATGAGTTATGAGGTGAGTGATCACTTCACAATGGTTGTACTCCAAAATGATCTCACAAGGTCGAGATACACACAAGTCTTTTAGATCCTCTTCTTATAGTTGAACTTGGAGCCAACGTTTGAATTCAAATTCAAAGTTCTACCTAAAAGGTGAATGCTAAAATATAGGATAGATTCTCTCATTGCTCAACAACCAAGTGATACGTGATTTTGATCTTCCTAACTCCTCGTGGGTATAATCTACTTTTACAAGGATAAATGTGAAGTACTTTTACAAGAGGTTAATCATATGAAACCTTTCAAAGGTTGTGCCAATAAATTAAGCATAATCTGGTTAACCACCTATGTGGGCTTGGGTTTAATTGCACCAACAAAATTTATTATAGTATAGAATCAATCCCACAAAGTACACAACTCATAGAAGAACAACTTCGACATTCACTACAAGAACAAGAGGACTTTAATTCAAAGGCAACAAAATGGTTTCAAGAAGACCACCATAATTTTCTCATATATTTCATGCTTGAGTTCCAAAAGACCTCTAGAGATAAGACAATGAGGAAGGAAGAAGCGTTTTCAGTGATCCTAAATCCATACTACACCAAAGTATAACTAAACTCTATTTTGGAACATAACAAAGTATCATCCAAATCTATTCTGGACCGCATTGAAGTCTCATCAAACTCTATTTTGGATTGCACAAAACTCTTGCTAAACTCTATTTGAGACCACACAGAATTCCAATCAGACTATATTAACATTTCCCAAAAAAAGGTGATCAACAAGGTGCTTATTGTCAAGAGAAAAGAGATATGGAAGAGATCTCTTACACACTCATACACACACACACAAAGAGAGGAGCACATGTAGATTGAGGCAAGTAAGAATGATGTTCTAGTCTTTCTATTACATAAAGAGAATGTAAAAGAATGACCTATATAGAACAATAAAACTAGTACACTATATGAAGAGAACTACATAAAGAAAATTTTAATGTGTACAAACAAGTGTATTGGAAATAAACAAATGTGTGATCACTCTCAATAGATAAATTTGGTGAAGCTTATTGAAAATATCCTTCACATATATCAGCATAACCACTATACAGGTCAAAGGAAAAGAAAAGTGGTACATGTCATCCTCAATTATCACATGTTGACCTTGATATCTCAATAGTCCCCCTCAGCTCAATGGAATTTCTTGTAATCTAAACATATTTAGAAACTTCTTCAACTTCTCTACTCCAAGTGCTTTAGTGAAAATATCAGCAACCAGCTAATCTATCCTCATATGTAGAAGATTAAGATCATCTACCAATGCCTTATCCTAATGTAATGATAATGTATCCCAATATGCTTTGATTTAGCATGAAAAAATGGACTTAGTACAAATTCTATGCTACTAAGCTTATCACAATAAAAGAGTAATACCATTTTGCACTTCTTCACCTAAATTTACAAGTAGCATCTCTAGCCATGATGCCTAACATGTTGCCATTGCAACATCTCTAAACTCAGCCTTTATACTTAGAGAAAGAAATAGTGGGTTTTTCTTCTTTCTTATCAAGAAGGTGGAAGTAAAGAATGGCTCTTCAAAAGGTGGCAAGGGCAAGGAGTTTACCTACATTGCAAAAATAGATCTTGAGTTATTTGTTACGATAGAGGCGGTATGCTCCTTGATTGAAGATTTAGGAACAAATGACTCATGGGTGTTGGACATTGGTGCTTCTCATCACATGAGGAGTAGAAAAGGCCTTTATAGTTCTTTATAGCCTCTAAAGGAACCCATCATAATCAAGGTAGGCAACAATGCAAGATGTCCTACAAAGGGTGAAGGTATGATTTCTTTAATTGATTTTAACGGGGATGTGAAAAAGCTTTGAAATGTGTTGTTTGTTCTATAAATCAAACAAAATCAACTTTTATTAGCTTCTATAATTGGTCAAGGTCATCAGGTATCTTTTAGTAAGATAGAAGATAAGATTATGGATAGTAAAAACAATGTTCTAGGGACTGGCATAAGGAGGAACAACCTATATGATTTATAAACCACTACGCGTGTGGGCATAAGTAAGCTATGGCATGAGAGATTTGGCCACATTGGTTACCCTCTACTGAAGGAGATGCATCACGGATGTACGGTTGTACACCTACCATCGATTGCAGAAATGAAGATACCATGTGAAGCTTGCATGATGGGCAAGCAATAGATGGAGGCATTTCCACAAGAAAGCAAGAACAGGGCAAGCTATCCTCTAGAGTTGGTACATGTTCACTTGTGTAGAGAAATGCCTAGAAAGACCCTAGGTGGATCTTCTTACTCCATGTTACTAGTCAAGACCATGGCAGGAAGATGTGGGTGTACTTCCTTTGCAATAAGGCTCAAGCTTTTGGTAAGTTTAAAGAATGGCTTTGGCTTGTTGAAATTAAAACAGGGAAGAAGATGAAGAAATTCAAGATAGACAATGGTGGTGAGCTCATAGGAATAGAGTTTAAAGATTTTTGCAAGAGTAAAGGAATCAAGCATCAACTCACAGTGGCACATATCCCTTAATAGAATAGTGTGGCAGAATGTCAAAATCAAGTCATCATGGAGATGACAAGGTACATGTTGAAGGGAAAAGGTTTGTGTAATTAGTTTTGGGCAATAGCTGTCAACATTGCTATCTACATCTTGAATCAAAGATACACCAAGGCACTTCATCCAAAGACTCCACAAGAGTCCTACACTGGTCAAAATCCATATGTTTCCCAATTCAAAGTATTTGGAAGTGAATGTTATGTACATGTTCTAGATAGGGAGAGAAACAAGCTTTGACCAAAAAGCATCAAACGTATCTTCTTAGGGTACAATGAAGATAAGAAGTCTTAAGCTTTATGACCCTGAGGCTAAGAGGACCATGGTGAGTTGCAATGTGGTGTCGAAGGAGGAGCAGCCACATGTAGTGGAGGAGGAAAAGAGAGCTTCCACTTCATTAATAGGCAAAGGGGAAATCCTCTATGAATGTGGCCCAAGAGCTATCCCTTTTACACAAGAGAAGGAAGCATCATCTTTAGATGATGAGTCTGAAAGTAACCAACTTGTTGTCACCCAAGTGGGAAATCCATTGCCACATTGGGTGAGGAATCTCTACGATTCTACAAAGCCCATCCTAGATTCACTGGAATAGGTTGCAGATGGACCGAGGTGATCATAGAGAATAGAGGAATAGAGATGAGCAACCACCCATATTGTAGACACAACCCTGATTTCTGATCTCATTAAAGAACAAGCAAAGGAACAAACCAATGTGGAAGAGGCACTCCAGAATTCAAATTGAAGGGCTGCTATGCAAACAATATACAACAATACCATGAAGAATGAAACTTGGGAGCTAGTGAATTGACCACCTAAGCATAAAGTCATTGGCACCAAGTGGGTCTGGAAACTAAAGTACAAGGCCAATGGTACTCTAGAAAAGTACAAAGCAAGAATTGTTGGAGAGTTTTGATATAATGTGTGTGAAAAGTCTAGGACTGCCGGGGCACTTTTTTCCCTCTTTAGGAGGTTTTTTTCCCCCGGCTTGTATATATGCCTATTGCCCTAATGGGCTACTTATCTTTGTACATTCTCTAGTAATATTGAATTGTGTGTTGTGCTCTAAGCTTCTTCTTCTTCCTTGTGATGTTCACGTGCTTCCATAGACGTCTAACTCCAACAGTTGGTATCAAACTAGGTCGTCGCTTCATCTAGGGCGTCGTCGACACTCCTCCGGTTGCAGTCTCATATTCGCACGAATTTTGGTGAGCATACTCAAAGTGTTTTCGAGATCAAAACAGCTTCACTTTGTGGTGCTGAAATCGCGATCTGAGCTCATTTCGGCCTCCGAATGCACTATCATAGTGCTTGTGCAGGCTATTTTGTCTTTTTGTGCCAAAGGTATATACCAGTTTCCGTTTGCCACTATAAGCATCTCAAAGTCTGCTACAAGTCTAGCAGAACTCATCTCAACTGTTCTGTTCAACTTTTTGAGATACAGTCAATTTTTCGCATCAAGGTATTTTAGTCACTAGCCATGGCTGAAAGCAGTGATGTATTTCGTATGTTGGTTGTTGGGATAAGTTGGATAGTATTAACTATCCACTATGGGCTTATATGATGCGACATGTATTGGTTGCAAAAGGACTGTGGAACATTGTGCAGGGTGTGAAAAACGTCCTATCACACCTGCAATTGTTACAATAGAAAGTGTTGAATGTTGGAAAAAAATGATCCAATCTCCTATTGGTCAAAATTGTCCAGAGTTTACAACATCTATAGACTTGTATATTACTCCTCTTAACAAGTAAAAGTGCTAGGCACAATGGATACGTTGTTGTGCTCTCATCTCTGTGACCTGGGTTCAATACCTGTGAGCTGCAGACGGCAGCACAAAGACTTGTTTTGGTGCTTTTAATTTATTGCATGATAAAAAACCATGCGAACGGCAGACGAGAAAGTGATTTTGTTTTTTAAGACGATCATGCTTTATTGGAGGAGCTTTTCCATATAGCTTTTTCCTATGGTATTAGTTATGGGCCTACTAAATTTGCAACATTTGGTACCAGAGCTTTAGGGTTTTGGTTTCAGAGCTTTAGGGCTTTGGCATTAGATCATTAATGCTCTCAGATTCCTAGGTTCCCAGACTTCCAGGTTCCCAGACTTCCAGGTTTACAACATATGATTTAAGGGCATCTTCTAACATATGACATTTGACATACACGCTTAATCTAGATGAGTAGAGATTTAAGAATTAGACAATTCAGTAACATGTTTATTCATCAGTGTGGAGTATAAAGTTGATGATCTGTTAGCAACCGAATACTTTTGGACAAGTATGAAAATACTTTAGAGAAGTATTGTTTGAAGAACAAAACTTGATGAAGAGAAGGCTACTTCAAATTCAAGGAAAAACAATGGTTTGGAGAAGATGAAGGAATCAGATCAACATCAAATCACAGGTATTAGTTTCTACTATCAGATTATCATTTGCAGGTCATATCTTAGAAGAGCAGTTATGAAGATATTTGAAGGATTCAAAGAGTGCTTTTATACACTTTCATTATTTGAAAGTTAAAGGCTGCATCAAAACAAGTATTTGGAAGTTTTTCTAGAGAGTTTTGAGAGATCTCTTTCATGACAAGAAAGCTCATCTAAGAAGACAAATGTGGAGAGCATCAGTTTTGTTTTCAGCCAATCTTGTGTTGTAAGTTGGTTCGAAGTTTTTGCTCACATTTTATATCTAGAGAGGTAACTCTAGAAAGGTCATTCATCATTCATACAAAAAATTGGCGAATTCAGTCATATCAGTCACACTTGAAAGCAGAGTTTTGATTCAGGAGATATGAGGAGATGATAAAACATGATTCTTTTTTCACTTCCATTTGTATACCATGTTTTTTTTTGTCTCTTACTCTTAGCACTAGAGGAAGAGAAATGTTCATTTGAAGAAGTGAAGAGTACTTGCAACTTCAAGATGAAGAGAACAAAAGGTATCCAAGAGAAGTTTGAAGATGTTGACATCATCAGGTGGAAGAAAGATGCAGAAGAAGAAAGTCCAACATTTCCAAAGGGAAAGTAAGTGTTAGAAGAAGCAATTTTTGAAGGAAAATTATTTGTAAAATGTCAAAAATTGGTAGACATATTTATACAAATGTTGTAAAAATTGAGGAAGAGTCTTCCTCATGTAAAATAGGATCATATGTATTTTTCCTAGAATTTTTGGAAGCTCTTAGATAGCATATTTTTAGAATAGAAGGAGAAAAGGACCAAAATTCAAGTGTGAAAAGGGACACTTGAAAAAGTATAAAAAAGATAATTTCTTCTATTTTGAAGAGGTTGGTTGTATTGTTCTGATGCTATCCAAGTAATGAGAAGAGTTTTCCTGCAGAGAATCGTGTTTTCTCCTTTCATGTTCTTTCTCTTGATTTGTTGAGTCTTATCATTGTGCAATCCATGGAATTTGTGAACTTATCTTGTGTATGTCTGGGTGAGATGAGTGAAGATGGATGATTCTCAGTGTATTGAGTAAGAAAGTGTAGAAGAACAAAGCTGGAATTGGAGATTCTCAATTTTCACAGAATCGCGATTGTCTCGTCTATGTGATACAGGTACTGTTTTTGAAATTTACTTCATATTTGTATTCTACTGTGGAAATGGCACACTTTAGGCACAAAGATCATTGAAAATGCTGTTGTAGAACTCAAGATAATCAAAACCCTAGATATTTCTCTCCTTCTTCATAAATTTCTCAGAAAAACAGTTATCTCAACTCTTATTCTTGGATTCCATTAACTAGAAGGGGCTGTGGTCTTTGCATACTTCCCGGATTGACAATTTAAAGATGTGTAGTTGATCTTTTGTGCTATAATGATTGGAGATCAGGACAACTCCAAAGGTTAACAACAAACATTTTCTGGCACCGTTGTCAGGGAACAAAGTAAAGACTTCATTGGAGTTTTGGACCTTGCTGGATCTTCCATTGTTGATGGTATTTGAACACATTGAGAAGGTACTACTCTATAATCAAGAAAGAAAAATTGAAAAGGTAGGTTTCTTTTCTTGTCTTTTGGGGAAAAGAAAGCATGAGTTAACCCTTTGAGATAAAAAAAGTTGTGAATTTTTTGCAAATTGATAGTTGCTCATACCTTTTAAGAGTAAAGTGCAGGTGTGTGGAAAAAATTGAATCAAGATTGTTAAAGGAAAGGTAAAATATGATTATTTTTGCATAAGTAGATTGCTTTTTGACTAAGTACCAAGCAAAATTTATCAAATCTTGGAAAAGATGACAATGAGGAAAGTCAAGTAAAGTAGCTATTTGTGAAATTGATTGATCCATTTGTTTATCCAAGGTAAAGTAATAACCTTGAGAAAAGATTTATTTGCCTCTTGAAAAAAAGTGTTTGAGTTTATATTTGCATGAATTGATACTTGTACTTCTTAGCACATATTTTCTTGAAAATCTCTACTTCCAAACTGATTAGGTTGCTAGCATAAAAGAGTATAACCAATCATGAAATAAAAGATCAATGGATCTTGAAACAAGAAAAACCTAAGTGAAGTGTTTTCCTTGGTTCAAAATACTAAAAAATTCATAAAATCTATTAAAAATCCAAACAAATTTCTTTTTTCTTAGGAAAATTTGCAGGAGGATTTGTGTTGAAAAGGGGAAGGGGAATAGTGAAAGAAAAATCCAGAAATTGAAAGAAAAATAAAAACTATTTAGAATAAAAGTTGCTATTTAAATTTTCAAAATTTTAGTCTCTTTGAATGAGCTTGGTGGTGTATAATTGCAGGTGACAATTGATCTGGAGTTGGTGAAGAACATTGGAGAAGACCAGGAGGGAAGAAAAGTCAAAAAGTGCAAAAGCAAGAAGTTCAGAGAAAAACACGATTCTCATCACAGATATCGCGATTCTCAGTAAGATAAAAAAAGTGACTGAGTTGCACTATTAGGTAGTAAGTTAAGAAATTTTAAAAGGTTTCATAAGTTGCATAAGTGACAGAAAGCAAAATTTCAAAATTCTAGTGAGATGTGTGACCTAATAGGTTGTAGAAGAGTGAATATGAGTGACAGAAGGAGGAAGGATCAGTCTAAAGCTAATAATTAGCAAAACCTCATCTGAACTTAGGCTATGGAAGACCCTAAGTCAGATACGTGTGTGAAAGATCACATACTTACAAAAGTAGCAAAGAATGCTAACAAGTTTGCTGCCAGAAATCCTCACAATCATATGACCATACCTTCTCTAACACCTCATACAAATATGCATAAAGCATACATGTACTGATTCTCTTGTACCTATGTCGAACAGGACTCCTTCTGATATGGATGCCATTGCCTCTATAAGCTCCAAGTAGTACCTGTGTGCATAAAGAGAATATGTACCTGAATTCTTAACATAAGATGTAAATCTTATGTTAATCACCATCCTATGTCTTTGAAGTACACCGAAATCTTCATGTAGAAGACAATCTTCAAATACATCATGTAAATGGCTGATCCACACCACCAAGCTACTAATAGATAAGTCCTCTCCATAAGGAAGAGTGTGAACACACTCTTCTTCTCCAAGAAGAACTCCATAGCCGCTCCTCAACATGCTCCAAAATAGCAACATGGTTGCCCCATGTGCTAAGAAGCACCACCTCTATTGAGGTACCAAAGCTCCAAAGCTTGGTGTTGAACTTGGTGTAGGATAAATCAACAATGAGCCAAGCTCTTCTTATATAGTATTTGATTGTCCCTTGAAAAGCACTCCAAAAGCTCTTGAATAAAGCAAAAGCAATACGATCGCTAAGAGAAAGCTATGAACAAAATTAATCGCGATCTGTCACTATTGTAAAAGCAAAAGCATCAAAATATTTTTTTCGCAAACACTATTGTGCTGCTGATAGGTATCGAACCCGGGTGGGTTCGATAGGAGGACACTCACGTAGCCAAGGCGTTGGGCACAGTTTGCTTGTAGAGGGAGTAGTAGACAAGTCTATAGATGCTGTAAACTCTGGACAATTTTGACCAATAGGACATTGGATCATTGTTTTCCAACAATCCCCCCTGCAATGTCATATTGGTACAAACTGGACTAAACATGTCACTTTATTTATCTGCAAACTTCATAAGCTTCAAACTTGTACTCCCGAATTGTCCTTCAAACCTTTTCTTCAAAAGTCTTCTTCAAAATTGAATTTGACTTTCTTCAAACTTCAAAAACCTGAACTTGCTGAATATGAACCATAAGACCTGAGAAAATATGCAAACTAGATATCCAATAGTATACTCATCAAGCAATTACTTGCTTGACAACAAATATAGCATGTACTAACTCTGAACCTGCTATCTCTTGTCTTCTCAAACCTGAAAATATACACTAGGATCCACATATTTGCATTTACCTTATGAAAAGGTTTCTCAACATACTTCTGCTGCATCATGTAAACACACTAAACATAATCAAGAACTAAATCCTAGACCCTATGACTCACAACTCACAACTCAATGTATTATGAACACTAGCTGGTTCATCTCTGACTGTAGTCAAGTCAATTCAACTAAACTCAACTCAACTCAACTCATGAGTCTCATAAAAAAATCTATGATTTCATCATGTCTTTATCCTTGTTCAATCTATAAATCCTTCATACCTCTTCCCTTCAGAATCTAATATAAACATATATGTGCACACTTATGAAAACATACCTTTCTGAAATATAAAATTTCTCTCCAATATAACTCTGGAACCTTCTCCTGAATAGGAACACCTAACAGGAACTTTCTCTAGACATTCTCCTTCTTCCTTCTTCTTACAAAGCTAGAACATAAAGAGAACCTGACAAAGGAAATATATGAATACCTGAAATAGGAATACCTACAGGTATGATTCTGCATTCTTTCACATATGGCTGAAAATAAGTCTTCATGTTTCATCACCCCCTGGATTATTTAACACTAGTATCCATAATTCTTCAAATATATCAGACTTTATGAAATCTGGAATGTCTTCCTTCTTTCAATAGATCTGATCTTCAGTGATCAATACCTGTATCTGAAACAAAATCTCTGAACCCTTTTTATTAGCATTACATAGTTGCTAATACCTTCCACTGTTTCTTCCTCAGCTTTCCATATTAAAGAATAAGATTAGCTGATCTATTACATGATAACAAAAAACCTTACTGAAAGCATTTTAGGATCCAATGCTAAGAATCTTCACAAACAAAGGATAGACAACTGACTCATAAATAGTCAAGATCTTTCATGATCATCCAAGATCATACAAGATCTTTCTAACAAAATACCTGTGTAGAATCTGCTCTCATCCAAGATCATCCAAGATCATACAAGACCTATCAAGATTTTCCAACAAAATACCTGTGTAAAATCTGCTCTCATCAAACCTTCATGACTGAATGTTTGATTTTCTATCTAAATGTCTCCAAGTGTCCATGCTTCTCACAAAGTTGTAAAACTTTACTTTAACCAAATCCTTCCCAAGAATCTGCAACTACTACTTGAAACATAAGTGGACAAACTTCTCACCTTGAGAACTAGAAAAGTTGCAAGTTGATACTTCATCTTTTCATATTCTTCCCAGGTGAAATGTGATAGTACTTGCTTGACTTTCTTTTGGCTAACTCCACTTCTAAATCAAGTGATAGGATCTGATGGAACACCTTTTTGAATACAAGCATGTATCCAAAAAACAAGAAAATCATAGAAAGTAGATTCTCCATCTGACTAGTACATAAAAAAATCTGAATTTTTTGAAGTTTCCTAAAAATACTGAATATGAGATAACTTTTCCAAACACAAAACCTCAACCCAAGTCTTCAACATTTGCTACAAATAACTCTTTTTCCTCAAGAGTTAGGTCAAGAAGAATCTCTACAACTTGTCATATACAAGTAGCTCTGAATTGACACTCCAAGAATTCTTTGAGGGAACATATAGCTACCCGCTCAAAATCTTCAACTTATACAAAACTCATAAATATGAGTAAAAACATACAAGTTGTCTTCAAAATCTGCTGCTTTTCTTTCTCTCAATGCAATTCTTTGTCAAATCTACTAAATCATGACCAAGTATAATGCAAAACAAGAAACTGCTTCTTCTTTAAACTATCTTCACACAAGATGTTCACGTAGACTTGTCTTTGGATGTAAAGGATTATATAAGAAAAATATATGGAAAATATGAGAAAAGGAAGTCTTATTGTTTGTTGTTAAACTTTGGAGTTGTCCTCTCCAATCATTATAGCACAAAAGATCAACTACACATCTTTAAATTGTCAATCCGGGAAGTATGCAAAGACCACAACCCATTCTAGTTAATGGAATCCAAGAAGAAGAGTTGAGATAACTGTTTTTCTAAGAAATTTATGAAGAAGGAGAGAAATATCTAGGGATTTGATTATCTTGAGTTCTACAACAACATTTTCAATGATCTTTGTGCGTAAAGTGTGCCATTTCCACAATAGAATACAAATATGAAGTCAAATTTCAAAAACAGTACTTGTATCACACAGATGAGACAATCATGATTCTGTGAAAACTAAGAATCTCCAATTCCAGCTTTGTTCTTCTACACTTTCTTACTCAATACACTGAGAATCATCCATCTTCACTCATCTCACCCAGAAATACACAAGATAAGTTCACAAATTCCATGGATTACACAATGATAAGACTCAACAAATCAAGAGAAAGAACATGAAAGGAGAAAACACGATTTTTTGCAGGAAAGCTCTTCTCATTACTTCAATAGCATCAGAACAATACAACCAACCTCTTCAAAATAGAAGAAATTATCTTTTATACTTTTTCAAGTGTCCCTTTTCACACTTGAATTTTGGTCCTTTTCTCCTTCTATTCTAAAAATATGCTATCTAAGAGCTTCCAAAAATTCTAGGAAAAATACATATGATCCTATTTTACATGAGGAAGACTCTTCCTCAATTTTTACAACATTTGTATAAATATGTCTACCAATTTTTGACATTTTACAAATAATTTTCCGTCAAAAATTGCTTCTTCTAACATCCTTCCCCTCCTAGACTTTTTGGCTCCTGACAAAAATATCCTGACAAGAAAAATAATGAGAGCTTCCTTCATTTCTTCTTTCTTTGATAAACTTGAGACAACAAGTCATGACTCTTTCTTTCTGTAATATGCAAATTGTTGACCATTTCAAATAAATCTTTCCTCCATTGTACTGCTGCCTCTGGTCTGTCTATCATATCTTTCTTCAAGTATTCTGTATAAGCGGCTTCATATGCAGTGAGTCTTGATTTAGTGATTACTGATAAATTCCCAAACATTTCTGACTCTCTTTCAAAAAATCCATAGGCAAAAGCGTCTTCAAAGATTTGAAGATAATGGCTTCCCAAAGATACTGTAATATGCCATTAAACGAATTCTATCTGGTGTTTCACTTAAGTAAAAAAGTAGAGCATCTGTGGGTGAGTTGAATCCAATATAGTTGAGAATCCTGACATCTGTATCTGTGAAGGTTTCTATGCATGCTACCACAAGTTGCATCACTCTTACCAATAATATACAAGCTGGATCATTTACATCTTTGTATGTAGATATAACAGATTCTGCTGTATAATTCATATACTTCTTTATTGGCCATGTTCCTTCTTTTGGTCTTGCTATTTTTGGGAAATTCAGCCATTTTGCTGGAAGTTGACCTGCATTTCATCTTTCCCAAAACACTAACCATTCTCTTCTTCTAGCTACTGGACAATAGGCTAGATTTATATTTAGCTGTAAAGGTGCATCTTTCCAGATCTTCTTGCATTCCTTGTTAGCATCCAATCATCTGTTCCTCCATTTAGGATTAGCTTTTTCAAACAACTCCTTAGTGACATTAATGTCTTCTTCATATTCCAAATATCTATTTGGTGGTATTCCTACCCTTGCAATCTCATAATTTTTAATACTCTCCATAATCATACAGAAAGGTATTCCTAACCCATCGGCTGCCCAATGATGTTGATCTGGGTTTACTCCTTTATTGAGAGAAAAATTTACAATTTGTTCTTCATACTCATTATGCATTTTCCTTATGAATTCCATTCTTGATTCCTTGTCTATTAAAAGCCTTTGAACAAATTCATCTGAATATTCTTCAACAGCTTTGTCTTCTTGTTCATCAAAATTTTGAATTCTGTTATATTCTCCTCCTTCATGTTCCTCTGCTTGTGTGGTCACTACCTCTTCTTCAACCTATTTTTGTGAATCTTCCAATTTTTTCTGTAGCTTCTCCACCATCAACATTAATCCTTGATTCTGGGATATCAATAACTATTTCTCTAATTTCCATTCACTTCTTTCTTTTTCTATATCCAAATGCCATTCACTCCTTTCTTCTGCTATATCCAAATGTTATTTGTTGTATCCTCTCATTGCACTAGCAGCATGCACACTAGCTTGCTTCTCCATTTCCATGACTTCCTTCGATTCTGTTTGTAACCTTAGAATTTCTTTATTCAACTCCTCCCTCTCATCCTGGGTTATTTGTACAATCTTACTCTCTTCTTTCATTTGGCCTTCCTCCATCAACAATCTGTTTATGTCTTCATTAGCTTTGACCATGATCTGATATGAGCTTTGAAGGGTTCTAAATCTTCCTTCCATTTTCTTTAATTCCAATTCCATCTTACTACTATGCTCCAACTGTTTAGCACATTTATCCTCAAGAAATTGAATTTTATTCTGGCTCTGAACTTCTTGTCCTTATAATGAAATTATTCTTTGAGACAAAATTTCATTCTTTTCCTTGATGGCCCTAATCTGATCTTCCAGCTATTCCTTTTCTTTCTTTTGCTCTTTAATGATCATACTACCTTTTACAAATTCCGACTCAGCCACCATCCCTGATATAATCATATTTCTGCTGGAGGGTCTGAATTGTTCTATGTT
This sequence comes from Ceratopteris richardii, assembly GCA_020310875.1. NCBI lineage: Eukaryota > Viridiplantae > Streptophyta > Polypodiopsida > Polypodiales > Pteridaceae > Ceratopteris > Ceratopteris richardii. The sequence goes on from CM035406.1 coordinate 123,878,017, forward strand.
ACTCATGATGATTTGACATGCAGATCTAATATCCTTTGGTATCCTCTCAAGGCCAGTTTCTAACTCGATTTGCTTTACTTCTATCTAATTTTCCTCTTTATATTCATTTTTTTCTCCCTCCTCTTCCTCATATTCCATAACATGATTCTCTTCCTCTTCATAGTCTTTTTCTTCTTCCATCTCTTCTGCCTTCTTTTCCTCAATTTCTTGTTTTTTTTCTTGAATAGCCGTCTTTCCTCTTCCTAGACTTTGTTTCCCTGGATTGAAGTTGAGTCATTCTCTACTGAGTTCTTTATCAGATCATTCAATTGCGGCTCCTTTTGTTCCTCCTCCTGCTTATCTATGTCCATAAGATCTTATTCTTCTTCCTTTTCCTGATTTTTTGTATGTGTGGACTCTTCATTATGACCTATGTTGGAACTGTGAAGTTATAAAGGAACTGTGAAGTTATGAAGTACCCATGAAGCTATGAAGGTCATGGAGTACTTGGAGACCTCCCTTGAAGCTAAGGATACTTGGAGGTTAAAAGCCTTGTGTGGAAGTCTCTCAAATTTCCCACTTTTTCCTTTTGTATACAAGTTCTTCATAGGAACTCTCTCTTATTTCCTTTTTTGAGAAAACCCATAAAAACTCAACCTTACCCTTCTTTTTTTGGAAAAGGCTTCTTTTTGAACTCTTGCTTTATTTTAGAAATAGGAGCCCTTTTGGAAACGCACGAAGAGGACTCTCTCTCTCTTGAAAGATTCTCTTCTTGATTTTCCCACCTACCTTTTATTTTTAGGATCTCTCAAATTAATGAAGCCTTTGGCCACTTGTATTCAACGGATTCCTCCTCCCCTCTTATATAAGGAGGAGCTCATTTTGTAAAAGGGGTCTCTTGGCCATGGCCTTGAGCCCTATGAAGAATAGAGAAGGTTTCATTTGTTATTCTCCTTCTTCCTTGTGTGCAAGGCGATGATCTATGTGTGTGGACTTGGCATTTGGAGTTTGCTTGTGTGTGAGCATTGCCCTCTCTTGCTCCTTTTTGACGTTGGCCATGGTGCCATTGTTCATGGGCATGGGTGTGGATGCGTTGCTTGCACTTCTTGCAACTTCACTTGGAAAAGCTTCTCACTTCCATGTGAGGCGGTTAGGGTCCGTTGCTCCCCTTTTCTCAACAATTTGGCGCCGTTGCCGGGGACGTCGGCCTTTAGCCGTTGGGTTTTTTCAAGATTGTCGTGCCTACACTTTGTGGATGCACCTCACACTTGGATTGAGTTGTGGATATGTGTGGCCTTCGGTTGGTCAAGGGTACCCCTTATTTCTCAATTTTTGGAGTAGTTATTGTTCATTTCTTTGTTTGTTGCATATGAACACCCTCCCCCCTTTCTCTCTCACTTCTGTACACCTACACACATTTCCACACACCTGCATATGCATCACTTTCCAAAATTTTCCGTTTCTTGATTTGCGTGGTGTCATGGATGGAGAGATGGGGAGTGCACTCTCTCTCTTGTTCCCACCTCTTTTTATCCCAAAAAAAGACAATGTTAAAAATGAATACTAGATATGTCACGCATGTGTGGGTACAACCCCTTTTTGTTTGAAAATTGGAAGGGATAGATTTCTTTCTGATCGGTGAGGTTAGGTGTGAGGTTCAATTCGCAATTCTTGGAGGGACGTGTACATTTAATGGAGCTAATAAATGCCTACAGGAGGCGACAATGCATGGGGTTGGCAACTTCATGCCCTCCCTCCAAGCTCCCACTTTCTCTCATATCGTGCTGGAGTGTGCCCGCAGGGCTTCCTCTCCTGCCCATTCTCTTGGCTTGTGGGGGGTCAAGCTTCTTGGGCCTCCCGGGTTGCTCTTTCTTGGCCTCGTTGCATGCAGGGGTGAGCTTCAGGCTCTCCCTCGTCGTCTGTGTTGGTGGGCTGAGCTCTTACGGGCTCCTCCTCTTGCACCCTAAGCTTGGGAATAAGATCTGTTGGAGGTTGAGAGCGTTCAGGTTGAAGCATTTTCGTGTTGCCCCTCTCTCCCTAGCTATGGCCGGGAGAGTTTTGTTCTTGACTAAGAATATGGTGAGCATTTTCCTCCCCTTTCTTCTGCCTCGCATAGCTTGAGCTCTTTTCTTCTTCAGCTAGGGATTGTGTGTTGCTGTGTTTGCTCCACAATCACACCGACGTGGAACTTACTCTCTCTGTCGTGCTCGACTGGGGGGATGTACGCATGACCTAGTTCCCCTTCCGCTTCCCCATTCTGAACCGGTACTCCTACCTTGTCTAGTTGTTTTGGGGTGCAGATTCATCTACGGTGGTTTGAAGCCCTGCTTTTGGTAACCATCCTGTCGGGCATGGTGGAAGCCAATCCCTACTTTCCTCGGTGGACTTGCATAAGGTTTTAGCTGTTTGGCTTCCCCATCTCTTCTCTATAGCTGCAAGATGATCGAACCCTCTCTGGCGCTCTCGGCACTTGATCCAGTTTGGCTACTTGTTTCTCTTCCTTTTTGCAGTCAGTATGTCCTCATTTGACACTTTTTCTGTCGGTTTCGGCTCGGGCTTTGCCCCGTGTGCTATGATTCTCACTGGAAGATTGGCTGGGCGCCCGAAATGCGTGTTGATCCTTCTTGTTTGGAATTTCTGACGCTCGCCCGCAACCTCTCCCAATGCATTGGTGCCATAACTTTATGCCAAGGCCGGGGAATTCTCCAGGACACATCCCTCAGAACAAAATATATACTTCCCTTGATGATATCAACTTAGTGGAATGGGCAACGTGCTCCCAGGGTGGGGACAAGCAATCGGTCTTCGCCCCTCCTTTGTCTGTACCTCCGGTTGGCATGCTCAGTTGCTGCTCTGTTTCATATAAATTGCAAGTTTTCCTGCTTGGAATGGTTTATAAGGGTCGAGCTCCCTTTGCACTTCAGTGTCAAGCCACCTTAGGATGAGAGTCAACCACTTTCTTGCTCACCTCACTGTGGCTTCAATGATGGAATTTTGGTGTTTGTGGCTATGGCTAGTATCACTATTGTTGCGTTGATGTTTGCTCAGGATCTATAATTTCTGGGGTGCTGAAGCATCGTGCTTCCCCTAATATGGTCAAGCATGCCTACCCAAACCTTTTTTCAGATCTTGAATCATAGTCACACTTTGGTTCACTATATCTCATTCGGTCTTGCTTTTTGTAACTCCCTGACGAACTGTGAAATTTATGATGATGCCTCTATGGACACTTCATATCTCGAAAGCCAAGTAGGCATGTGTATGCTTCGACATTATGCACCAGGGACTAACCCGGCTACTTATCTTTGCTCCATGACTACATCTGAGTATAATTGGAACCAATGATAAATGTATTTTTTGATGATTCTGGTCGGATATTTTAAAGTTTTTAGGCTTGGCGTCATGATACATCTCGATGTTGTGGTATAACCCGATAGTGGGACATTGTCAGTCTTACAGATAGTAATACGTGCTTACATTTAATTTGTGAAGATAGTTGGGTGTGTCATTGCTACCAACACATTGACTGCAGTCATCCCCTTCTCTCTGACAGGCCTGATGGAAATTTCGAAGTATTGTTCAGGTGTCAATGCCAATCATTATTGGCCAAGATCGTCCATCCTTTAAAGTTTAGTTGGTGGACTTATTGCAGTTCATGCATTCTTAATATTCACTGATGTGAGCATACTAGGTATCAAATCAATTGGGCCTTGTGTTCGTCTCATGGCTGGTGAGACATGGGGCATTTGCCGACGGCACTAATAAACAGCGTGTATAATTCTTCAATATGCATATTCCCTCTGACTTTTGAGTGGGTGCATGAGCATGTGGAGGTATTACAATTGTAGTTAATTTTGCATTATTTCTTTTTCATGAACGAAGTTCTGTAGACCATAGTCCATCAAGAGCATTTTCTTTTAAGAATTGAAGAACCTTATGCACTTTGCATTCTAGCCGGCTCATATCAATTGTAGCTGTTTTTTCCTTTGGGACTTCAAACTTCAGTTTTGGCACTCTTAACGCGTATGGTGCTGCACTACATATTGTTCTTGATGATTGTTAAATTAACAGTGCAATAAAAGACATGATCTACAGACTGAGTTGCATCATTTTTGCTACACTGCTATATTTGATTTGGAGTGACAAAAGCTATAACCATGAGGGATGCATTCATGCACCTCCTGCTGATACAGAAATTAAATTTATGTGCTTCCTTTTGCTTGCATGAACTTTCCCAGGGTAGGGTATGACTGACCCACACTTTTCGAGTGATCCTTATACAATAGCCCCTTGAGTAATTCTCTTCTTGGGTTGGCATTCTTTCTTCATAATACGAATGGTATCAACACTTGTCATGATGTTTTCCCATGTAGGAGCTGCACATGCGGTCTATCTCAAGCATTTGTAGCATGCATAGCTGGATTTAGAGCACTTCCAGATTAATATTCTCTACATAGGCAACTGAAAGCTATGCAGGTGCAAACAAAAAAGTCATTAATGGATTAACACACAGATCTCTAAGTCATATTTTATGTTGATGAAAGAGTAAACATCAACTCTAGGAGTTACACCTGTTCATTAGACTTTGAGAAGATTATAATGTTTGATTCAGACCTTGTGCTCCAATGACGTGCTGTGTAACTATTCCAATAAGTGGCATGATATTTATGGAGCTCGTCGATCTCAAGGGGAAATTTGAAATGCATTATTTGTGTGGCCAAGGAATAATTTGTAGTTTCAGGTTCTGGTGCCTCACCAAGGAATAATCACATGTTGGAATGTTAACTCTTTTAGGCACCTCATATCTATACATTCATGATCATTTTGCTTGATAGAAAGTTTGCAGGTGTCTGGAGCATGTTGATTCTTCTCCTTGGGGAAGGAGCCCCTTGTGATGATCAACAAAGATTCTGGTTTGTAAGCATGAGGATGATGCTTCCTGATCCTGTGAAGTTTCTATTGCATGCTTCTCATAGTCATTGGAAATGAATAAATTGCTTATATGTTTGTGAGGTACAAGGGTCACACGGGTATGAATATTGCTTTATGTTTTAAATCCATTAACCCCTTATTGGAACTCGGATCCAAGGTTGCTCATCTTGCTACATTCTCATGCATCTCTCTTGATTCTACTCTGTTTTTAGTAAAATTCCTGAGTACGATGCTTAATGCTTATACCTCAAAAAGTTCTTCATGATGTAAGCATGTATTATTTAATGGATATTTGTAGAAGAGCATGCACATAGGGGGTTGAAATTTTTTCAGACCTGAACTAAATTAAGCATGAAGTCATAAATGAATCTTTGTTTTTTGCTAGGGAGGTAACTCTCTAGTTCCACATTCTCATTTAAGGCTCAAATTCATTACATGCCGACACTCATATTGATCATTCTTACCTCCTATGGATGTTTTGCTATTATAAATGGCAGTGAACACATCACACTCATGTTAAAGCTTGTTGACTAGGTGCATAGTATAAACGATGGCAGGACTTTAGGCTACATTCACCTCATGCTTTACATTGCCAAATATCACTCTCACTTGAGAATAACAAAGTGGAATCATTGAGACATAAGGGATAGGCACTTTGGGTCTTGATTGGGCTCCTTGTTTTTTGAGGACTATTTTTTCTTTGCAGGAGCAAGAAGATTTTCATGGAGAAGAGCAAGTTTTGCAGCAATATATGTTTCCTAAAGTGGAAACTAAAAATGGAATTACATCTTGTGGCTCGGTCTTTTCAAGTTCAATCTACTTGTTATGTATGTTTAAATTTCAGGTATTAGAGCTTTGAAGAGAAGAAACATTGGATGGAGGCTGGGCTGACTGCCCCCCAAGGGGATTGTGTCGCTCAGCAATATGGAGTTGCAGACTTGAATATTGACGACCTGCTGATTCAAAGATTTGCAGCTTTGCACAATTCAGATTTGAACAGCTGCAGAGCAGCAATGTGGAAGACTCAAAACTTGGACTAGTCCAACAACGTATGCTTCTCATTTCTCAGCTTTGTCGAGGACGACAAAGACTAGGTGGGGGAGGGTGTTGGAACTGTGAAGTTATAAAGGAACTGTGAAGTTATGAAGGACCCATGAAGCTATGAAGGTCATGGAGTACTTGGAGACCTCCCTTGAAGCTAAGGATACTTGGAGGTTAAAAGCCTTGTGTGGAAGTCTCTCAAATTTCCCACTTTTTCCTTTTGTATACAAGTTCTTCATAGGAACTCTCTCTTATTTCCTTTTTTGAGAAAACCCATAAAAACTCAACCTTACCCTTCTTTTTTTGGAAAAGGCTTCTTTTTGAACTCTTGCTTTATTTTAGAAATAGGAGCCCTTTTGGAAACGCACGAAGAGGACTCTCTCTCTCTTGAAAGATTCTCTTCTTGATTTTCCCACCTACCTTTTATTTTTAGGATCTCTCAAATTAATGAAGCCTTTGGCCACTTGTATTCAACGGATTCCTCCTCCCCTCTTATATAAGGAGGAGCTCATTTTGTAAAAGGGGTCCCTTGGCCATGGCCTTGAGCCCTATGAAGAATAGAGAAGGTTTCATTTGTTATTCTCCTTCTTCCTTGTGTGCAAGGCGATGATCTATGTGTGTGGACTTGGCATTTGGAGTTTGCTTGTGTGTGAGCATTGCCCTCTCTTGCTCCTTTTTGACGTTGGCCATGGTGCCATTGTTCATGGGCATGGGTGTGGATGCGTTGCTTGCACTTCTTGCAACTTCACTTGGAAAAGCTTCTCACTTCCATGTGAGGCGGTTAGGGTCCGTTGCTCCCCTTTTCTCAACAACCTATATCAAAGAGTACTTCCCTTATACTCTGATTTATTTCTCTTTCTGTACTTCTAGCTCTGCTTTCTATGAAATCTATTTTTTTGATCTTACATTCTTTTCTTCCTCCTTGCCTCCATTCTCTTGACTCTGCATCTGACTATGTAATTGTGCTTCTCCTTCCAATCCTGGTTTTTCCTCATATGGTTGGTAGTGAAGTTGTTGTGAGGGTTTCATCCATATAGCTTTAAATCCTGTGTCCACTAGTCCACTACTAAGTTCTTCCTTTGCTTCTTTTGCTTCACCCTCTTCGTCTCTCATCACTTGTTTACCTTTTAATTTCCTTTTTTCATCCCCAGGAATAACTTGTTTTGTTGATCCTTCACAGATCTGTATCCCTTCTGTTTTTTGACTCAATTCCTCTGGTGTTTTGTTTTTTATAGAAGCTTTTACTGTGGTTACTGGAGTGATGGGTACTGAGAGATTTAAACTTTTAAGAAGGAAATTCTCAATATCACTTTCAAAATCTGAGCTACTCCTTGTTTGTCCATTCTGTGCTCTTCTACTCCAATTGATTTCTTCTAATTCTTTTCTTCTGATGATATTTCTGATGATAATTTTACTGACTCTTGCATTTGTACATGTTCAACTGCCTTACCCTTATTCTTTTTGGTTGACTTCTTTCTCTGGGCAGGTTTTTTCTAGACCTTCTTTTTCACTACTACTGTAGTTCTAGTCTCTGGAGGACCTTGTAATTCCTTAAAATAGGCCAATAATTCTACCTCTTTTTTGACAAATACTTCTTTAGTTTCTGCAGCCATCATTTGATCATGCAATTCTTCATAATGTTCCACCTCTTCTTGTACCCAATCAGTTGCTTTACATGAATAATTTTCCAACATTTTTTGATACTGAGCTTCATATATTGAGGTGATGGGGTTCCTTTGAGGCTTGCACTTCTTTCTGAGCTGCTTCACATTCCTCTTTTGTCACTTCTTCCTATTCCAAGACCATATTCCTTGGATCTAATCTTCTCTTCTTTACTGGAATTACCTCTTCTGATACCCCTTTCCTTTTTCTTTCTAATCCCCTCATGCTTGTCTGGGCTTCTGCTTCTCTTATAAACATCATCTTTGAAGGACTTTTAATTCCTGACATCAAACTCTTGAAATATTGAGCTTCTGGAGCCAATTAGAGCTGATCCTCCATACCTAAAACATGGTATATAATTCTTGTTAGAAACTGTGCTCCATTCATAAATTTCTTCTGTTCCCAATGCTTTGCTGCTTCCTTCAACTGGTCATGAATGTAGGGAGTTACATCCATTACTCCAAATGGTTTAGTCTTGTCCTTATTATTGAGCATGACCAATGTTACTGGCTTATGTGGCATTGTATATCTTGGCAACTTTGGGAAACATAAATACTGAAGAAACATTCTGATGGAAAATTCTTCATTTTCCTTTCCTTTGAAATCCACAAACTTTGAATATCCAGCATAAGTTGCTTTATTCTTTTTGAAAAAACTGCAATCCAATTTAGTTCCCATGGAATAAAATTGAAGAGCTGCCCTGATGTGTTCTGCTTTAATGGTGATCTATACCTCCTTGTTCTCTTTGTCCTTAATTGAACACCTGAAATATGCCTCATTACCTTTGCCGACTTCCAACAAACTGGACATGACTTGTGATACCCTTTCAAAATCTATAAAGAATAGAGGTTCATCCACTAGTCGGTGTAGCCCCATTGCTTTCCATCTGTTATAATTAGCTGCAACTTTCTGAAATTTGTAGAATTCCTGACATAGCATTGTATATTTATGACCTCCAATTCCTACTGTAAAGATATGCTGCCGAATAATATTAATGGTTTCCTTCAGTTCCTTGGCTATCTTCTCAGCTTTTGGGATATCGTGTTCTTCATCATATTCTAGCTCCACATTTTCTACTGTTGCTTCATTGTCTAAAATCCAATGTCCTCTTGATACAGAGTCAGCTTTGAAGTCATGAATGGGTAGTTCCTTTGGATTCACCATTCTGGAGAAAGTATATAAAAAAAATGAACTCCACCCACATCAGTCACAAGAAATAAAAAAAATTCACATTTATCTTTGAGATAACAATGTCATCTGATAAAAAAAAATAAAAGAGAAACAATTGCTTGACAGGCACAACACAATTGAAGTGATCATCGCATGTGTTAGCAAGATATCTAGTGCTCTCCTCTTCTTTTTTTTTTAAGAATAAGAAAATAATGAAAGGAAATTTAAAAGAATTTAGACAAATGTAAGAAAAAATATCAAAAGAAAAGAAAAACAAATAATTACACAGTGACTGCTTAGTCTTGCTAAATTATAACCTAAATCTTACTGGTGCTTCATAACTTATGAAAGAAAAATTTTAATGATTTTCTCCAATTTCCAATAATTTTCTCTTACATCTTCTCTTCCCCTCCTATTCTTTTTCCTAGAAAAAAGAATGAGGTAAAGAACATGGAAATAATTTCAAGAGTGTCTTAAATCCATCTTGATGAAATTCTGAAAATCCAATCATTTGTAGCTCTTCATGCTTCTGCACTATTTTTGTATCTTCATCCTTGTTTTTTCCCCATTGAAGAAGATCTGATTTTTTCACCCAAAAATACTTGATTCCTGTTGACTTTGTTTTTGGAGTAAAACAATCTGCTTTTGATAAATTGTGTTGAGATGTCTTCAATTTTTCCCTCCATTTGGCGTTGATGAATCTCTGTGATGAACAACACTTGGATGTCTTTGGTTTCCACATCCTTTCTGGATTGATGCCTAGATTTTTCTGATTATTCCATACTTTCCACCTTTCTGTTGTCTTGTCAGCATAGTTGGTTTCTTTAATTTTCTCCTGTTTTTGTCTGTAGTGGATTTGGTCATGGAGAAGTTTTGTTTGTAGTTCCTTTGTAGCTTCTAGAGGAAAAGTGAATCCTTCCAAATCTGAGTCATAGATGTCCTGTTGATTTTCTTGTTCTTCATAACTCAATAAAAATATTAAAAACCTTTTGTCATTTTTTGTCAATTTGAGCTTCATATTTTTTTCATATATTCCTCATTGAATTTAACTTCAATAGATGGTGAAGAGAGGCTTTGTATTATCTGACCTTCCAGTGTTTTGATAAGAGTTTTATTCTTATTCCTTTTAAATTTGAACTTATCCAACAAAACTAAATTGATCAAATTAACATGTGCACCTAAATCTAAAAACCTTGATTTTCTCATTATGAAGATTCATTGTTATAATAGGCAAATGCTCTCTCACTCTTGAAGGTGTTTCACACAAGAGGAATTCTCTAAGCTCCTTGGCCTTTCTTATTCTTTCATTTGCCTCTTGTTGAGCCTCATACCTGATTTTTTTCCTCTTCTTTTTTCTTGTTTTGAGCTTGATGTATTCTTCTCCATTCAGGAACAATTAATGGAAGATCATACCTTTTTACCCTACATCCACTTATGAAATTTGGCATGATTTCTCCATCTATATTAGCTAATTGGATAGCTCCATTGTTACTGATTTGGTTGATAATATAAGGTCCATGACCTTTCTTCTAAAATTTTTTCTGATGTTCCTTCACTATATATGCCAAAACTAAATCCCCTACTTGCAAGTCTTTTTGTTTAATATGAACATCATGATAAGCTTTCTGCCTTCTCTTATCTGCATATATGCTCATGATTGCTTGAAGTCTCAAAGCTCCAAGTTTTTCCAATTCCACCACTCTCTCAGATAACTCATGTCGAGTCCACTTGTATTGACTTCCCACCTTTAATGTTGGAATGAGAAATTCCAAAGGCAAAACTGCATTTTGTCCATATACCAAATTAAATGGTGTTGTTCTAATTGCAGTTTTGTATGCTACTCTATAAGCCCATAAGACGTGATTAAGTTGCAAATCCTAATCATTCCTATTTGTATTTACCAATTTTGACAAAATAGTGCAAAGTACCTTACTAGTACTTTTTGCTAATCCATTGGCTTGTGGATGATAAGGGGCTGACTTTATATGATTAATCATGAAATACTCAGTTATGTTTTCTATTACTTGGTTCAAAAAATGAGTCCCCCTATCACATACCAATTCAATTGGTAATCCAAACCTGGTGATAATATTTTCATAAAGAAATCTTGCAGTGGTCTCAGCATCATTCCTTTTTGTAGCCCTGGCCTCTGCCCATTTGGTCAGGTAATCTGTGGCTACTATCATATATTCAGCATGGGACTGTTTTGCTGGAGGATGTATAGGTCTAATGAAATCCAACCCCCATTTACTAAATGCTCTTGCTGACATAAGTGGTACTAATGGCATATTATCTCTTTTACTTGGTTGACTTACTCTTTGACAAATGTCACATCTTTTCACATATGTTCTTGCATCAGGAAATAGAGTTGGCCACCAAAAACCAGAATATTATATTAGTTTAGCAATCCTTTCACTTGAGAAATGTCCTCCTGCCACTCTAGAATGTGCCATCTCTAACATTTCCATATACTTATTTTCAGGAACATAGATTCTTAAATATCCATCCATCCCTTTCTTGTACAATTGGTCTCCTATCAGTTGATATTCGTCAGACATTATTTGTAAATTCCTTGAGTCTACACTAGCTCTCACTGGCTCTCCTTTTTTTATTTCTTCTCAACTCCTCAATTATGTTTGCACTCCAATCTGGATTTTTTTGAAACTAATACAAGTTGTAATTTTTTAATTTTGCAAGGATTGGCATTTCAAGCAGTTGGAAACATATTTTTTTACATCCTGAATCTTATTAGGCCAATGTACTCCCTTTCTATTGAGATTGTTGAAGGTGACTATCATGGAATCATGAGTACAAGGATTCCAACAATGAGCTCTTCTTAGATACTCCTACTGCTCATCTTTTGGAGTACAATATTCCAATACACCCATATGATTGAAATGATACAAATGTCCAGCTAGTAATACAAAATTCCTACTTTTTAGTACTAGATGCGTGTTGTTTTCAGGTGTTCCGCAAGGTCCCATGGTTAGAAAAGGTACCAAAGTCATAGCCCATTCAGGAATACTCTCTATTTTGAATAGATATGCATCTGATAATTCATCATCTAAAGGTGAACTTGGCTCTCTGGTTTGGATTCTAGACAGATGGTCTGCTCTTAAATGAGTTTTTCCTTGGCTGACCACTACCTCAAATTTAAATTCCATCACTAGGAGGAACCATCTGACTATCCTACCTGTGTGACATGGTTTGTTTACCAAGTAGAGTAAGGCTTGGTGATCCACAAAGAATTTAAACTTGTTAGCTAAAAGATAATATCTATATTTTTTCACAGCAAAAATCATTCCCAATCCTTCCCTCTCAATGGTTATATAATTCTTTTCTGCTGAATTCAATTGCTTACTGGCATAAGAAGTTGGAAATTCTAATTTGGTCCCTTCTATTGGTTGTGCTAACACACATCCCAAAGCATAATTTGAATCATCCACATGAACATGAAAAATTTTATTCCATTGTGGGTTTTTTAGAATTGGTGTTGTTACCAAACAAGTTTTTAAAGTCTCAAAGGCTTGATCACGTTCTGTGGTCCATTCAAAGTTTGTAATCAATGCATACAAAGGTTTTGCAATGTCTGCAAACTTGTGTACAAACTTTCTATAATATCCACAATGTCCCATGAAAGTTTGAATTTCTTTTACATTTATCGGTTTTGGAAGATCCACCATAGCCTTAATTTTTCTCTCATCAGTTGAGATTCCATTTCTAGAAACTATGTGACCCAACATTCTCCCTTGCCTCACAAAGAACACACATTTCTTTGGATTTAAACATACTCTGTATGTTCTACATTTTTTTAATATATTTTCCATATCTTTCAAATGATCTTGTCTTTTTACTGAAAAAGTGCAAAGATCATCAACATAGATTTCCATTATATTTCTAAGGAATTCTTTGAATATGTGACACATCAATCTTTGAAAGGTTGTTGGGGCATTGGTTAAACCAAAAGGCATAACCCTAAATGCATAGATTCCCCATTCTGTGGAGAAAGCAGTTTTATGTTGGTCTTCCAAAGCTATTGGCACCCGATTATATCATGAAAAACCATCCAAAAAGCTATAGACTTCTTTACCTGCAACTCTTTCCAAAAGATGTTCTTATAATGGTAATGGATAGCTATCCCTTATAGTTGCAGCATTAACTTTTTCTAAATTAATACATACCTTGAGTTTTCCATTCTTCTTAGGTACCACAACTATAGGAGATATCCACTCCGTATACTCAATCTCATAGATGAAATTGGAAGCCAGCAGTTTGTCAATTGCTTCCTTAATTTTAGCAGAGCATTTGTCATTAAATGTATAGTTTGCTTGTTTGCTAGGTTTTGCATAAGGAGTAATAGGAATCTTATGTTCGCAAATTTTAGGATCAATTCCTTTCAAATCTTTATAACTGTAAGCAAACACATCTCTATAAGTTTTTGCCAATTTCCTCAATGCTTCTTCTTCTTGGCTCGACATGTCATCAGCTATGACAATGTGTCTATCTTCCTCCTCTTCTTGAGTAATCACCACCTTCTTAGTTTTTTCCTCATTATCATATGCCTCCCCCTTTTTCTTTTCTCTTTTTGGTTTCATTTTTAGAAGTAATCTATCTTCTACTTCATAGGTCTTGAAGTTTGAAGGAACATCAAATTGTTGATCTTCTTTCGTTATTTTTTTATTTTTTTCAACTTCTTGTTCTTTTTCTATTTCTTTGTGTTTACTTTTTCTATATGTTCCTGAGATTTTGTCTTTTATAGCATCTGTAGCTCCAACTTCTTCCAGGAATTGTGTTTTCCTAGTTTTTAAGATTATTCTTTCCTCTTGATCTTCCTCGGTTTTTGACACCTTGATCATTTGTATTCCTATATGAAAAATATCGTATCCTTCTCCATTTTGGAATTTTACTCCCACATATTCATCATTGGCCAAATCCATTGTGGTCGAAATCTGATTCCAACCATAAGGCTCAAACTCTTCATCTTTAAATTTCTGTGGTATGTAACTTCCATCTTGTGACTTCTTTTTTCCTAGACAATCTTCTTTTTTTAACATCTTTTTTTTATATGTGTGGTTCCTTATCACATTACATTTCCAAATTGATGGTTCTGTGTCATTTTGTTCTTCACTTCCTGATTCTTCACTTCTTGATTCTTCACTTAATTCTTGATTTTGATGTACTTTGAACCACTCCTGAGGGGACATGTCACAATACTGCCCATTCCTTAAATTTACTCTAGTTACCCTTCCTTTGCTCTGAAGGTATAAGTAATCATTACCCCAATCTTGCACAATTTGCATTTGTCTCATAAATGGTCTTCCTAGGATGATTTCATATGAAGTGGATTGTGGAAATTCAACTATGGCAAAAGTGTGCTCTACCTCTATTCCACATATTTCCACAATCACCTTTTCCCAAATTCCTAGGGGCTTTTCTATGTGTGCGTCTACAAGTTGTAATCTCATTTTAGTGGGTATTAAGTGCTTCTGCCCCCATTTCTCCCAAGTTTCTTTAGTCATGATTGCCACTCCCGATCCACTGTCTAATATGGCCTTGGCATGATTCTCACCAAATTGTATTCTCAGAGTTGAGTTCCCTTCTTCTCCTTCACAGTATCCTCCTATTTTATCAATAGGTATGTACAACAACTCTTCCAATTCTTGTTGTTGTGAATCTAGATTCTTTGACTTTGTTTCCCAATTTTTCATATTATGTTGTAAGTGAGGATTTTGTTTTACTATCTCCTCCATTGTGGTGTGGTATAAAATTGTACAGTGTTTGTCTAGATTGATTTGGAAGGTTATTTGTGAATTATCTTCTTGATCAAGATGTTTCCTGGTTTCTATTGTATTTGTCCCATCAATTGTTGCTTGATGATTGTCTATTTCCCCAATCTTAAATTGTGCTTCTTGTATGATTTGTTTACATCTTTGCATTCTTTCATCCTCTAAATCTAGCATAGGATATGCCATTACATGATCTGTAGGATTTGGTCCATCTTGAATTCTTCCTTTGTATGCTCTCATTAGAGTCTCTAGACTTTGTGAATTTTTTTCCTCTTCCTGAGTCTGTGTATTTTGTGGTTGGCTATTGTTGGATGTTCCATAGTTTCTTCTTCCAAATTTTTACCCATTATCATTCTTCTTTCCCATCTTCCTTTTTGTCTGTTTTTCTTTTCTTTAGGAAACGGATTTTTCCTATGGTCCTGTGTGTGTGTCCCCTTTTTTATTTCTTGTTGTTTAGCTTGAGCTCTTTTTATGGCATTTGCAATTACTTGATCATGATCACTCAGTTCTTCTTGCTCCATTATGTTAACTATTTTTAATGGTATGTTACTAGCTGTGTTCTGTTGTTTTTGAGGGTTTCTTGAGAAATCCATATACCAAGGTTCTTAACTGTGCACGTTTCTGTCCTTCTATGAACAGAGACACTTGTCTTGCCATTGAAGGTACCTCTTCTCTTGGACATCTATCAATATATTGCTTGAATCTCCTGGCAGCCTCTCTGACATTTTCATTTTTTTGTTGTTTGAAACTATGTATGAGAGTAGCTGTATTATGTTTAATCCCAGTTTTGGAGAATTCCCCTATAAAAGCTTCAAGGAAAGATTCAATATTTGGATACATTTCCTTTCTCAAGGGAATGAACCAAGATAATGCAGGTCCACTTAGGGTTAGACCAAATGCTTCAAATTGCACTTTGTAATCCTCTACTTCTTCTACCCTAATTAATTGTCTAAATTCTGCAGCATGGGCATGAGGATCAGAATACCCTTCATATTGATTTTTCATGCATTTAGCTACTTGATAGGGTCTAAGCATTCTTCCCTGGTTTTTCCACTGATGTCTTCTCCTGATTGGAAAATCATTCATTCCTTCAGCTTCTCTTTCAAAAGGATTTGGAGAAGTGTGTAATCTCCTTTCTTGTGGTTGTTCAGTAGAAGTGTAGTTTTCATTTTGTCTTGGAAATTTTGGTTGCCATGTGTTTTGTTCCCAAGGTCTCTTGTTTGCACATTGCCCTAAATCATTAGAGTTTTCTGGATCTTGTGAAAATATGTATACACATCCCTGTCTATCCTCATATCTGCCATCCTTAAATTGTGCCACTAGCATTAAATTTAAGGGAATTTCTAAGTTTCTCATCCTAATGAGAAACTTATGCATACCATCTTGATACACATAGGTTCCAAACCTATTTGTATACATGTAATTGAGGATATTTCTATAATCACTAGTTTCAGAGGCTTCATTTGTTTCATTTAAATTTTCCATGTTATTTATCTGTCCTAGATCCTTTTCTTGTAAATCTCCTAACAGTGTCTTTCCTTTTTAACTCTTGTTTATCAGCTGTAAATAATTTATTACCATATCTCAAAATCATTCAACTAATTCACGATTCCGTGAAGAGAATCATGTTTCTCATGGTTGTGTGAAGAGAATCGTGTTTCTCACAATTCTATGAAGAGAATCTGTTTTTTTTTTTCACGATCTTGTGAAGGGAATCATGTTTCTCACGATTCTTTGAAGGGAATCGTGTTTCTCACGATTCTGTGAACGGAATGTTTCCCACAATTTTGTGAAGGGAATTATGTTTCTCACGACTCTGTAAAGGGAATCGTGTTTCTCACGATTCTGTGAAGGGAATCGTGTTTCTCAGGATTGTGTGAAGGGAATCGTGTTTCTCACGATTTTGTGAAGGGAATCGTGTTTCTCATGATTCTGTGAAGGGAATCGTGTTTCTCATGATTATGTGAAGGGAATCATGTTTCTCACGATTTTATGAAGAGAGTCGTGTTTCTCACGATTCTGTGAAGGGAAATCTCATGATTTTGTGAAGGGAATTGTGTTTCTCACGATTTTGTGAAGGGAATCATGTTTCTCACGATTCTGTGAAGAGAATCGTGTTTCTCACGATTTTGTGAAGAGAATCGTGTTTTTCACGATTCTGTTCCCAGACAATCCTGATTGCTCACAATCGTAAAAAACACGATTTTCTTTTGAAAATCGTACTCTAGGAGTCACGATAGCGCCTTATTAAAATATTAACATGCAATAAAAGATCTTTCATCAAAAAGACAATTTCCCTTCAAAAAATTCAAAAAAATTGAAAATTGCAATTGCGTGTTTTTCAACAGTTTTCTGTGTTTTTGTGCTTTTACCAAAATGTTGAACTTGAAATTATGCAAAAACTTATTGTAAGAAAATTACTTTTTTGCCTGATCAAGAAATGTCCAAAAAGCTTTGTGTTTCCAAAAAGCTTCGTGTTTGCAAAAGATCATGATCCTGTTAGCTCCTCCCACTCACTCTTTCACTCAAATGAATGTTTTTCTGAGATTTCAGGCTTTTATAGACTTCAGACAATCGCGATTGTGAGTGATTTTCACAATTTTGAGTTCTCGCTTTTTTGATTCTTGTTCTTTTACAATTTTTGTGGTTTTATTTAAAAAATCTTATCCCTTCCAACAAAATTTTTCCCTCTTTTTTCTACTGATGAAAATCGCGATTCTGTATCCAATTCTCAAATCTGATATATTCAGATTTCTGTCCATACATCTGAATATGTTTGTTATATTTGTACATTCACTCATCCATCTATATCTATTCACATAGAGTGGTTGAGAGTTTTGCTCCCACATTGTAAATTGATATTTGTATATATGATAGTGTGAGTAAGCAGTGGCTTACGTAACACTTTACACATGTCTAATCTTTCTCTATCTTTGTCTCATCATTTGTATGATTAAGTGTGGTATGTTCATGTTTTGTCAATATTGGAAGATTGCTGGAATTTATGTTGTAGATATTGGACCTATGGAACCATGGACCTGTGGTATTAGTTATGGGCCTACCTATTTTCCAACACTCAAGCTGATGCAGAAGGTGTCAAAGATGATGATATTCTGCATATTCCTGTTCGTGATGCGGTTTCTGCTGCACCTACTGTAGAGCAGATTCGTTGGGATGGAAGAGATGCTTAGGCACATGCATTGATAGCTTTGTCTATCAAACGTGCCATTATTCCTCACATTCGCTCTTGCAGAATAGCTAAGGATGCTTCGGATACACTTACCACATTGTACCAAGCTAGGAATGAGGCTTGTGTTGCTTACCTCCAAAAACAATTGGAGAGTGAGCACATGAATGAAGGTGATTCTATGGATTGTTTTCTAACAAAGATCAAAGTCTTGAAGGAACAATTGATTTTTGCTAATGAGGTTATACCAGATAGCTTAGTTGTGTAGACCGTTCTGAATGGTCTTCCTAATTCATATCAGAGTTTTGCTTCTACTCTTCGGTTGATGATGAAAGGCAATCCAAATGCCTTGTCATTTGAGGCGTTAGTCTCTGTTCTCTTGCACGAGGATCAGTACAGGCAGAACAGGTCCATATTTTTAGATTAGTTTTCTATTTAAGGATATAAGAATTCACATGTACAACAACTCCAACTCTTTTTTGAGCAATGTCAAGATGTTCACCTTTGTCTAAATCTCACTAAAGCAATATCTATAATCAAATTCGGAAAGAAGCTAGAGCATTTAATCTCTAATGTAGACATTGCAATTGTTTGAGAAAAGGTTATAGTAATACAAGAGGCTCCAACACCCAAATTGCATAAGGAGATGCATAAATCATTAAGGGAGCTTAGTGGCACTGCTGACATCTTACTATTTGGCATATATTACAATGCATTTTAATTGTCTAATCCATGTCTCCCATATCCAATCTAAGTAAATCTTGGATCACTAACTTGAATGCCTTAAAACTCTCCTCACCCAAGCATTGGTACTACCAGCTTCTTTGGCAACAATTTCTCCTCGTTTTTTTGGATCCCGGTTGGAACTAACAATCGGTAGTGGACTAATGCACGTTATGGACACAAGATGCTTTGGACTTATATTATGCAAGTATCTTCAGAAGAACAGAATTACTCAGTAATTGAGTGAGAATACTTACCCTTCATTTATTCAATCAAAAGAACTTCTGCATTACTTATTGGGCTGAAAATTTAGTTTTCATATTGATCATTATACGTTCCTATACTTAGTTAAGAAACAAGCTTTAATTGCTTGAGTGGAAACACAATTATTACTTCTAAAAATGTTTGAGTTCAAAATTCAGCACAACAAAGAATATACTACACTATAGCCAATTATCTATCATGACTAGATTGAAGAGAAACCCTAGAAGGTATCTTCGATGACTTCCCAGGTGGCAAATTATTTGCTACAGCACCCATGAAAGTGGCTTCTTTGCGTCCCCTTCCATCATGGTTCCTAGATGACTATACTTGGTAGGTTTGTTTATGCAACCTCATCAAACCATGACCGTAAATCTAGAAGCCATCTATGTTATATGAAAGACCCTTTCATTCGATCGTTTTTTAGCAGTCTTATGCCGTTGCATTTACGGATGTGATAGTGTTGTGGATATCATGCTCTTTACGAGTCTAATCAATCCAACATTTCATGCTTGACCAAAGATGTAACGCGATTGAGAGAGAGAGAGAGAGGATGTAGTTCGGCTTTGCTATCAAAACCTTGAGAGGTCCTTTGGAGCAATCTTTGTTTTGAGTAGTTGTGTGCTTTGCATTTCGGGATGGAAGGCTCTTATGGGTGCATGGCCATTTACTTGTAGTATAATCATAGAGAAGGTCACCTATGACTTGTGACTGGCAAGGTTTTTGAAGATAAAATGAAGTTTCTATCATTTATGTTATTGCTATAGCTTGTTTGTTATCAAATCATTTGTTATGAAATCTTTACGGATCCCTTTAGTTGGAAAATAAACTGGTCCACGCATGTTAGCTTGGCTAGTTGGGCCTTCGGCCTCTTGAGGTACCACAGCAAGTCCAGGAATATCAGAGGTGGAAGTGTGAAGAGAAGGTAATCTTTGTATTGCCACAAAATATTGAGTAAAGCATGATAGGGCGCATACAAAACTTGATAACAAGCAAGGAGATTTGGGATGCATTAGAGCGACTCTTCTCAATAACCACAAAGGCACGTCAAATTCAATTGAAAAATGAATTAAATAATTTACAAAAGGATGTAGGAGAGTCAATAAATGATTATGTTTTAAAACTTAAGCAGATCGTCGATGCACTTGCTTCGATTTCATGCATAGTTGAAGATGACGATTTAGTTGCATTTGTTTTGAATGGTTTAAAAGAAGATGAAAAATGGAAAGCTTTTACAACTTCTGTATTTGTGAGAGAGGAATTGCTTGATTTTGATGAGTTGGTTTCACTTATGATAAGAGCGAACAATTTTAAGTGTTGCAACAAGTAAATGTTGGAATATATTTTAGCTTGATGTTAAAAATGCATTTTAAATGGTCAATTACAAGAACAGGTTTATATGGAGCAACTAGAAGAATCTAAAGATGAAAAATATCCTTTTTTTTTTGCAAGCTAACAAAAGTGTTATATGGTTTGAAATAGGCACCTAGAACTTGGAATTATTGATTGGTAAGTTATTTGGAAGCTCAAGGATACAAACCAAGTGTTGCAAATCCTTATTTATATGTGAAGTTTTTAAGAAATCAATGTGTTTACATTTGCATTTATGTTGATGATCTTATCATTACAGGAAGTGCTATTGATGAGATTGATGAAATTAAGAAGAAACTTGGTTTGGAGTTTAAGCTTGCAGATCTCGGGATTTTACGTTATGCATTGGGGATTGAAGTTATTTATGATAAGCATGGTATATGGTTGGGTCAAAAGAAATACATATGTGATTTACTTCAAAATTTTGGTTTGTCAGAATGTAAAGCAGTTGCGAATCCTTTGGAATTTACTGTAAAATTGAGTATACATGATGGTGTGCATTTTGAAAATGTAGACATATCGTTGATTGGATCATCGTTGTATGCTATAAGTACACGACGTGATAATGGTTATGTAGTTGGAGTACTTTCACAGTTCATGCACAAACCTAAAGATGTACATTGGAATACGGGTAAGCATGTGCTACGCTATTTGAAAGGCACTTTGAATGAAAGTTTATTTTACTCACATGATACTAATCTTGATATTAAAGCTTTTAGTGATGCAGATTGGGCAGGACATACAGATGATCGATGCAGCACAAGTGGCGACATATTAATGATGGGAAATCGGCTTATATCTTAGAGTTCAAAGAAACAACCAATGGTGGCAATTTCATCTATAGAAGCAGAGTATCGTGCACTTGCAAAATTGACATGTGAAGTCATGTGGTTCAAAGGTTATTTGAATATTCAAACAATTGGTTGGATTGCTAGAATATTCAAACAAAGCTTGAGGGGAAGAATGTTGCGCATCATTGCTTTAGGAGACTTTTTAGTTAATCACCATTCTTTTAGAACTTTCATAATTGTGTAGTACTTTATGAAAAAGCGCATTCAAAGTTGTACACTACTTTATGTTTTTAATATGAGCCATTGTTTATAACTAGACAAGCTTCTTTTACATTTATGGACAGAAAAGATAGCTCATCTCTATATTTAGAGCAAGCATCTATTGCGTTTACGATGCTTGTACACTATGTATACACTCTTAGAGTTTGAATATATGTTCAAGCAGTTTTTTCTTGTGAATCTTTGCTTTTCATTTTCTCCACAGAGATAGCTCTTTCTATGCTTATCGCTCAACATCTACACAAATTGCTCTCTCTCTTAACCTCTGTTGTTATATGTGCATCATGTCATATGTACAAGAGAGTTACATACATTCTTTGCCGAATACTGATTTGTAATCGATGCACTTCTTTTATGTCATATTTATAAGCATACTATGTTGTTGAGCATTCTTTTTATCATCTCGAATATATTACATAGACTTGTTGAGCTTCTGAACCATAGCATTTTTACAAGTTGCAAAACTACAAACTAGTATTTGCAAAGGAATGTAGCTCATAGCTCTAATATTCTATAGGGGGCAAAGGTTAGATCCCCATCTATGGCAAGATAGCTTTGGGCCTAAGGCCACTGTAACCACATTGTATCCAATTGAAATCCCTTACCTTCAGGCACTCATATCTTGTGTTGCTTTCGTGCAGTCTAACCCTTGCTTTGTGGGATACGAGAGGTCTCATGGGTACTATGCCCGTTCACTTGTAGAGTTGTAAAAGCTTGGGGGAGTAGGCTTCGGCTGAACCTCCATTTATAAAAAATATGTATAACTCGTCCACTCTAACATTTCTGCTTCTCACATTCTTCAGGAAGGACAAAAGTCGCGCATCATAATAGCGGCACTACCTTGACTGCTTGATTGCCTTGACTTAGTGTTCGTGTTTTTGGATAAGTATATCTGTTCGGCAAGCTGATAAATTTGGATTGCTTTTAGATGCGTATATGTCGTCTTCGTAGCTGATATTGCCATAATTCAGTCTGACTTTCGATTCCTTGGACTTTAGGCTCTCTCTGCCCGCAGAAAATGAGTTTCCGTGAAGAATATAATTGAGTCTGATTGACGTCCCATCTTTGAAGTTTTTGCAGCGATTGTTGGGTCACACACGAAACTAGCCATCAGCTACATGTACATACATACACAAGTCGATGTCGAAGGCCAATTTGAGAGGTTCACTACCATTAGTAAGACTTGGCATAAAAAGGAAATAGCCATGTACGCTGTTTACGCCTCTCTCTCTCTCTCTGTGTCAATCACAATGACGCTCTGATCAATGTTTCGATAGCTTCAATATATGATTACTATAGTATGTATATACTATGAATGTAATTTATCCTTGAATGAAAGTGAAAAAAATAGTATTTGAAATTCAGTTCACACATTGAAATGTGAAACTTCCAAGGCATTTTTCGGTTTCCTAGTATACGAAATATTCTCAATACTACTGTCAAAATATTCAACAACAGTTAGTACGTACACATCTTTACACATAAAATAATTCCACAATGTATAAACAAATTAGAGCGGGTATTATTGATAGATTGTTTTAATGTTTTGATAATTATGATGCATACCCAAAAAAGGCATATATACTTCTACTGGACTTTTGTGTACCTGAGGTAAGGGTAAAAAGAAAGAGCGATATTTGCAGATATAAGAGGAAAGAAATTTTTGACGATACTCTCGACATCAAGGGGTGAAAGCATAGATAATCTGTAGACCTGTAAAGACTCTGTAGGAGAATTGTCAGCAATAACTACCGATATAAAAGTGGTTAGTTGTAATTTCTTCTTTTATAATCCAAGTCTGCTCTTTTTTTCAAGTACGATTCTCAGATTATCTCTTCATTTCTCTAATCTGGTCATTACTATAGATTGTTTTTCGTTGATTATTTAGTAGATTAATTAAGTTGAAATCTTGTATCTGATCTGAGGATGAGAATGAAATTCAGTGAGACTTTAGATTGATTCGCCCGTATCTGGAAGAAGTAACCAGGATCATAGTCTCGTGGATATCATGCTCATTCACTAGTCTACTCAATTCAACATTTCAAGCTCGAGCAGAGGTGTAACTTGTAAGCAAAGTCGTTAGAGAGAGAGAGAGAGAGAGAGAGAGAGAGAGAGAGAGAGAGAGAGAGAGAGAGAGAGAGAGAGTTGGGCTTTCAGGCTATCAAAGCCTTGAGGAGGCCTTTGGAACAATCTCTTTTTGAGTTATTGTGTGCTTTGCATTTCGGGATGGGAGGCTCGTATCGGTCCCATAACCATTGACTTATAGTATCACAAAGAGAAGGTCATCTATGACCTGCGAGTGGCAAGGTTTTCGAAGTTTCTATCATCTGTGTTACCGCTCAAGCTGCCGACTTTCCCATGTTTGTTTGTGATCAAATTTTCATACGATGCCTTCATACGATCCCTCGAGTTGGAGAATAATATGTATAGCTTGTCCAGTCTAACATTTCCACTTCTAAAGCTGAATTCACACACAGGCAAGTGGAACTTCCACCATGTTAGTCTATGTTCCAAGCTGAACATCAGAAAAACTTGTGCTGCCGTCTCTAAGCTGTTCACACAAAAGAGTGGAAATAAACGAATTTTGTTTTGAGCTGTCGCCTTATGTCAACAGCATAAAGACTGAAGAACATAGAACAGCATAAATAGTGAAGAACATAGTTAAAATAACATACAGATCAAAGTTGCTGCATGTAAAATAGATAAGATATTGAGCTTTTGGATCACTTGACAGGAGGTACGCAGAATGCGCAAGAAGGCGATGCCGGAACAAGTTTTGTCAAAATGTTCCTTGATGTGATAAGGAAAAGTCTCTGTTCCTCCGCCCTATGTCAACCGGGTGTGCCATATATCTTTGTATAATTGGATCACGATTCACAAGGGTGGAGAGACTATGCCTCCGCCCATTGTGCCATATGTCTTCAGGAAGGAGAAAAGTAGCACAAAGTCAGGAAGGACACTGCTTCATTGCTTTGACGTACTGTTCCTATTTTCGCATAAATAGTCCTCCTCCGAAAGCTGATAAAGCAAAATACTTACCATTTGCATTGCTTTACCTTTCAAGTGTCACTCTTTTATATGCTTACATCTCGTTTTCGTTGCTGATAATGCCACAATTCAGTTTGACTTTCGGTACACTCATTCTTCAGTCTTTTGGCGCTGTCTGCTCGCGTTAAATGCGTTCCCGTGAAGAATTATAGCTGAGTCTGATTGACGTCTCATGTTTGACGTTTGCAGCGATTGTTGGGTCACACACAAAACTAACTTTCAGCTACATGTACATACATACACAAGTCGATGTGCAAGGTCAATTTGAGGGGCTCACCATCACTAAGAATCACTAAGAGTTGACATATTCATACGGAGACACAAAAATAGCCACCACGTTCTCTCTCTCTCTCTCTCTCTCTCTCTCTCTCTCTCTCTCTCTCTCGACGACGCTCTGACGAATGTTTTGATAGCTGCAATGTATGATTCTTTACTATGCATACACTATGAAGATACTTTATCTTTGAATGAAAATGAACAACGCCTATTTTGCAATTCAGCTTACACAGTAACATCTGAAGCATCCATGGTATCTTTGAGTTTCTCGGTATACGCAACACCTACCACACATCTTTACGCTGGATTCTGGGTATCATATTGCAAATACACAAAAAATAGTTCCGCAATGACTATTATGGCCGCTGCTATTGATACTATGATAGATTGCTTCAATACTATTGATGCGTTGTCTGTGGGGATGATAATGGAGTATGACTGATGCCTCCACTCTCATCTTTGATGTTTACAGCTGTTTGCCTTTTTCACATACGAAAGGACCAATGTCGTCGGCGAGGCTTACGCACTCGATGATCAGAGATCAAGGATCCTCTTAGGATCTAAAGTATAATTTGACCTACTTGCATGTCAAGGCAATCAATTTACACACATAGATTTACAACATTTGTTCAATGATTTTGTTGTTTGTATTTGTCATGTTTCAACAGCACAGTTTTTTATATTTATTCTACTTTCTTTTCATTAGGATAAACGACGTGGCCCAAGTCGGTGTCCATGCAGTTGGCTGTCATGAATCAGCTTTTATATCAAAATCTTCTCGAGAAAATGCGCAGCATGAAGAATAAGTAATTAATGTTAAAGAGCTGGTTGATAAAGCGGTCATCTTCCCTTCCTTGTAAACAAATAGTTACTTAATGACACAATCACACGATTACCTCATCTGCAATAGATAGCAGAGAAAGTATACATACAAAAGTTATCCGTATCACACAATCGCAGGACTACATCAAAATAGATGTTGCTGGAATGAAGAGTTGCGCAATGGCTTATCGTGATACATGTTCAAATCTTTGCGTCTATCATTCCGGCCCCTAGTAGTCTTTCAAGCTGAGAAAAGTGGGCTACATGATAATAACAAAGTGTTTTGGTTATTTCGAGATGTTCATACTGGCGAACTGAAATTTGTATATACCCTTGGGATAAAAATACGAAATTGTCTGCACAAGTACTGCAATAGTGCATTACGAGGCCAAAACGAACTCAGATCGCGATTTTGACACCATTAAAAAAAAGTTGTTTTGAACTCATAATCACCTTGCGTATGCTCACCAAATTTTGTGCGAGAGGTGTCGATGATGCTCTAGATGAGGGGACGAATTGCCCAATTATTGGAGTTAATGACACAATCACACGATTACCTCATCTGCAACCACACGATTACCTCATTTGCAATAGATAGCAGAGAAAGTATACATACAAAAAGTATCCTTATCACACAATCGCAGGACTACATCAGAATGGATGTCGCTTGAAGGAAGAGTTGCGCAATGGCTTATCCTAATATATGTTCAAGTCTTTGCGTCTATCATTCCGGCCCCTAGCAGCTTTTCAAGGTGACAAAAGTGGGCTACATGATAATATCAAAGTGTTTTGGTTACTTTGACATGGTTATACTAGCGAACCAAAATTTATATATATGTTTGGCACAAAAAGATGAAATTGTTTACACAGGCACTACAATAGTGTATTCGGAGGCCGAAACGAACTCAGATCACGATTTCGACACCATAATGGAAAGTTGTTTTGAACTCCTAATCACCTTGAATATGCTCATCAAATTTTGTGTGATTTTGAGACTATGATTGAAGAGGTGTTGATGACGACCTACTCTGATACCAATTGTTGAAGTTTGAGGTGTGTGGAAGCATCCGAACAACATTAGGAAGAAGAAGAAGCTTGGAGCACAACACACAATATCATTGAATGTATTACCACTGATTGTTCAACTCTTTACGTCTATCATTCCGGCCCCTAGGAGTCTTTCAAAGCCGACAAAAGTGTGCTACATGATAATATCAAAGTGTTTTGGTTGCTTTGACTATCAGTGTCGCCATTGTTGCATATACATACATATGTGTTCCTGTGAATGCTGATGGTGCGAAAGCCGGAACATTTGGAATGGTTCGTTTTTTTTATGCGTATTGCGTACATGTCGTCTTGGAAGCTGATGATGATAGCACTATTCGGGTTGACTTACGCAGCACGCGATTGAGTATATGCCCATTTCCTTTGAGAATCATGATAATGGAGTATGATTGAAGCTTTTCTTTGTATCGTTCCTTATCAAAACTACAAAATCCGAGTGTGTGCATGGCAAAACATGTGAAGGAAAATGCATGCATCAATCGACGTGTCCAGAAGTCATCCAAATGTACGCGATTCACGTTTCTTTTTTTTTCTTCACGTCCATCGACTCGACTTTTCCAGACTTTTCGTAATTTTACTATTATTATTATTTTTTCCTGTTTACGAATGGGACTACCGACTCCTCTATAGATTGGGCTACTCATTGGTCTATGGAGAGGTCTAGCTTTGGACTGGGCTACTCATTCAGCTTTGGGCTGGTGGATTGGGCTATCGATGGACTCGAGGGGGTCCCCCAAAGTCGTTAGAACTTTTTCAATTCTTCATTTTTGTGCTCTATGGCTGTCGACTCCGCTATTGTTGAGCCGGACTCCAAAAAAAAATTCCCAAGTGTGGTTCTCTATATTTTGTATTTGCAAAGAATCATGCGAGCAAGAAA
>CM035406.1:123910286-123912786 GCA_020310875.1 Ceratopteris richardii
CATAGGAATACCTTGTAGGTTGCTTCCTCATTCTGGTTGATCTTCTTGGTTCACACTCTTCATGTATATCTGGATGTACTTCTTCATCAAATATTGGTCCATCTTCATTTCTTCTATATGATCCAACCCTTGATGTGCTTGCTTGCATATGTTCTTCATCTCCATCTATCTGCATATGTGACTTACCTCTTGCACTCCTTCTTATCTCTTCTTCAAATGTTTCAAGGCCATAATCTTTATCTGCATACCAACTCTTCTGTTCATCAAAGGTCACATCTCTGGAAACAATAAAATGTTTAGTTAAAGGACTCCATAGCCTATAACCCATTTGCTTTTCATCATACCCAATAAACACATATTTTTCTGCCTTTGGTTCAAGCTTATGTCTGAGTTGTGATGGCACATAAGCATAGGCAATTGACCCAAACACTTTACAATGGTCAAGTGTTGGTTTCTTACCCCACCAAGCTTCATAAGGGGTCATACCATTCAAAGCTCCACATGGTAGTCTATTCACAAGATATGTAGCTGTATTTACAGCCTGAGCCCAAAGATAATTAGGGCAATTCTTTTCTTTTAACATTCCTCTTGCAAATTCAACCAATGTGCTATTTCTCCTTTCTGCCACCCCATTATGTTGAGGTGTATACCTGCAAGTTATCTCTCTCTTGATACCTGCATTCCAAAGATAGTCATTAAACTCTTGGGAGAAGTATTCTCCCCCTCCATCAGACCTTAACCTCTTGAGTTTTTGACCTATAACTCTTTCTGCATAAGCATGAAAATGTTTGAAAGCTCCAAATACTTCTGATCTTTCTTTTAGAACATAAAGGGTTATCCACCTTGTAGCATCATCAATAAACAAAACATAATACCTAGATCCATTTATTGATCCTTCTTTTGTTGTTCCCCATACATCTGTATGTATGAGTTCAAGCAAACCATCATGCTTGAAACCTTTCTTATGAAATGGTAGTCTGTGTGCTTTTCCCATCTGACAAGCTTCACACTTGTATATCATATGTTGACTTTTCACATTTGGTAGCCCCATTACAGATTGGTTCTCCACCATAGTTTTGATTCCTCTTTCATTGAAGTGTCCCAATCTCTTATGCCAAAGATCTAACTCTGTAATATCTTCATCACCATGTGTGATTAAGGCTTGACCAACATTTCCTTGCACTTTTAGAGTAAAAAGTCTACCTTCCTTCTTACCACAAACAATGGGATTGTATGCATCCTCTGGATCTTCAACAAATACCCCTTCATTTGTAAATTTGACTTGAAAACCTTTTTCCACTATTTGTCCAACACTAATCAGATTCTTTGGTATTGTTGGAACATACAAAACATTTGTTAACAAATCAGCTCCACTCCTGCACTTCACTTTTCCAATTGAATGCACATTATGTTTTGTATTATCACCTGTTTGTACTGTATGACTTGAATTGCCTTCTTCCAATTCTGACAATAATTCTATATTACCTGACAAATGATTTGAACAACCAGAGTCAATATAAAATACCTTGAGATCCTCCTTCTCTGATGGACTTATTGAATTCATCATCAATGTTGTATGAATGTCATTCTGTGTATCATTTGCATAATTGTAATATGTAGTATTGTAAGACTGATTCTGATTCCAATTTCTTCCACCACCTCTACCATAACTTCCTCTTGAATTCTGTCTTCCTCTTTGAAATTGATTCTCAAATCTTCCACCTCTTCCTCTGCCATTGTTGTTTTGATTTTGGCTTGATCCTGGTTGATTATGCCAACAATCATATGCTAGATGATTGCTCAATCCACAAATCCAACATGTCTTCTTGTTATTGTTCTGATTACCTCTACCTCTTCCATTTCCTTGACCTTTACCTCTGCCAATACCTCTTCCTCTTGCATAATTTGCTTGAGTTGTTAACTCTTCTTCATCCTTTGCTTTACCTTTATCTCCTTTCTTCTTGTTCTTCATGTACATTGCAGAACTTTGTCCTTTGTCTCCATCTGACTTCAAGTCTTGCTCAAATGTGAGCATCAATCCATGTAATTGATTCAATTCTGGCACATAATGATTTAATGAGAGTTCTGTTGAAAGTACAAAAGGCTTCCATCTTTCATCACCTCTTAACCCTGCAAGTAATTGTGCTATCAACCTATGATCTTCAATATCCTCATCAATAGATCCAAGGCTATCTGCCAAGTCCTTCATCTTAGTGACATAATCACTAATGCTCTGATTTTGCTTTTTCTTGAATGTGGTGAACTCTGACCATAAGCTAGCCTTCCTAGCTTTAGTAGTGTTTTGGAAGTGATCCTCCAAAGCATTCCAAATGTCTTCAGCTGTTTCTAAACCTCTGATATGTGGTAACAAATGATCTGTAATAGTGTTATATATATAAGCTCTTGCACTTGCATCTCTCTTCTGCCATAGCTTCAAAGCTTCTAGCTCTTCCTTTCTTGGATGACTCTCATCTTCAAATTTAGGCTTTTCTTCTTCACC